>JASCZW010008424.1:0-51124 GCA_034211315.2 Aedes japonicus
AATGTGTAGTTGATGGAGTTTGTGAACTGTTATTTGGGGTATCTCGAAATCAGATTGACCGATGTGTACCCCCGTCCAGTGGTATGATGTTTCGCCTAGGTTTGAACTGTAGCTCTCATTATTGAACGTTTTGTTATTCGAGGTTACAGAACAATTTGAAAAGCTGATCAAAAACGTTCCTTTTAGCGTTCTGTTTGAGAGGTTACAATCCGTCGTCATTTTTACGGATGATCCATTTTTAACGATAATATGGTTTTCAGTGATGCGCTGGATTTCTTCGATTGCTATGGGTTCGGTGAAAATGCATTTACCTGAATATCCTAAAGAATTTTAGAGAAGCACTCATCTTTGGATTCGTCTGACAGTAACTTCTGGTTGCAAATGCTGTGCTCCTCTATCGATTGGCATAGTCCATGGATGAAGTATGTTGTCCTGTTGTCAACTAGTGCTGTAGTTGATGGTAATTTGATGGTTTTTCCTTTTATTGACAACGGTTCCAGCAAGATCTTGTTGAAGATACCTGGTTCTAATTGCGGGATGAGGATTACAAAGTAGAGCTTCCTAATTTTATAAAATGCTTGAATTTCCAAAAACTCATATGCTTGATAAGGGTGACATTTTGATTTTCCAATATTTTAATTATTATCTCTAGTTCATCAGTTTCAAGGAAATTTTTCGAAATTATATGAATTTTACTTAACTGTAGTGTCTCGAATATAGATTCTAAATGATCTTTTAGTTGGTCTAATTGGTAAGAAATTTTGAAAGCTTCTACAAAGATTGTGAAGTTATGGTTAACTTGCTGTCTGTCTAAGGTTTCTTGACGTATTCTTATTAGTTCTTTAGATATGCGGATCTGTTGCTCATTGATGTGATTTGTTAATCTATTTATACGGGTCTCTAATCGTTTGTTAATTCCTACTTGAATATTATTACCTTTTACTAGTTCTTGATTCTTGAGTCTAATTTCGCTGAGTTCGGTATTAATTTGTATCAAATCGTTATCATCTAAATTGCCCGTGATAAGTTTAATTCCTGACCCTAATACATTGAAAGCTCCTCTTTTACTTCTTCTGTTTGGGGTTAAATTTTGGTACAATTTTATAACTTCAAGATATTTTTTTCGCAACAGATCAGTGATATCTGTGTTATGAATTGATCGTAGTCCTAACACAATGTCATTTAGTTTTTCCAAAACTGGTCTGTAGATGTCTAAGTCAATTTCGTGGTAGAGTTTAAAGTGTCCGTTGGTAACAAATGCTTCTCCCATATGTACTGTCAAAAGTCCGGGGTTTGTGTCCAAATTTTGAATATGAATAGTGTGTGCCCACGTGAATATGGGTAGGTAAATCGGGAGTAGCAGGTTTAAATACATAATCTTTTCCAACACCTTGTTTTCTGGATGTAATTTTCCTAAAAGAGAAAAGATGATATTAATACGGTTGCAAAAATCCATAGAGGGAACTGTTCTAGTCTCTAACGCGGCGCAATTTGCCTTTGTGCAATTTGCGACTTGCGCCGTCTTCATACGTCTGGTGACGGTCTTCGGATACTTTCACGTTCTCGAACAGTTCTCTCGTTTTTTGTTTAATCCCTTGCCGTCTGTTGAAAACATTCTGGCCGGGCTCTAAAGGAGGTGGTTCTTCTCTCCTTTTATTATGCCAATCAAGTTGATTTTGTTGGCTTTTTGTCATTTCCAGGATTGCCTCATCATACAAGCGATTCCTGGCTTCGACCATCTTTTCTAGGTCCAATGGGCGTTCACTGCCATCCTTTAACCCGCAAAATATTTCTCTGGGTTTTAATTTGGTGGCGGAGTGAATGGCGTTGTTGTACATAGTACACGCCAGTAAAAAAAATTTCTTTTTGGCATAAATTTTCAAATTTGTGCTCTGTTGCAACGAAAGATTTCTGCTCACGGTCGAGTGAAATCTCTCACTGTGCCATTGCTTTCGCTATGGTTGGCCGGTGTAAAATATTGTTGTATATTGAGTTCGTTAAGTAAGCCTCTTATCTCTATGGATTTTATTGCTGGTTCATTGTCTGAAACTAACAGCTTAGGGTATCCATAAAGAGAAAAATATTTTATTAACCCTTTTCTTACATGGGGAATTGCCCTTGATTTAATCGGTATAAGTGATCCGAATCTAGAAAATTTATCAATAAATGACATAAAAATATTGGGTTGAGCTATAAAAATATCTGCGTGCACGATGTCAAGGGGTGCCGTGGGTAATGGGGTTTCCTCGAGTTTAATCTTGTAGGTCTTCCTTTCATACTTATTGCGATTGCAAGCGTCACACATGATAACGAATAGCCTTATTTTCCTTTTCAAGTTTGGAAAATAGTGTCTCCTTAAAACTTCTTCATAATTTTCTTTGATGCCACGATGAGCACATTCATGGGTTTGCTCGATTAGCAAATCCCGCTCTTCCTCGGATGTGACGTCAATTAATTGTTTCTGGGAAATTTTTATCTTGAAATTTTTGTATCTACTGAAATAGTTTCTGTAGACGACTTGAAGAGATTGTATAACGTTCTCTGGACACATTATACAATTAACTCTTTTAGGATTCGTTTATTCCCTCAAAATTCTAATCAATGCGGGTACTCCAAAGTTAAGCTTTGTAATAACACGCCTATAAACTCTGGGAAATATTTCTTCAAATGTTTCGGAGTCCTCATTTCCAATCTTCAGTATAATTTGATTATGGAAGAAATTGATAGGTTGTTCTGTACACTTTATTAAATCCGTGATGTCGGATTCGGCAGAGTGTACTGATGAACTGTCCGAGGAATCATCAGCTGGATCATCTGATGTTCCTTCGTTATTATTTATTTCTGAACTCTCTTGGGGTATCCTGGACAGGGCGTCGGCAACAACGTTCTGTTTGCCAGGTTTGTACACAGGAGTGAAATTAAACTCTGATAAGCGTAGTCTCCATTTTACTAGCTAAGAATTTGGAGTTTTCAAATTCAAAGCGTACGTACAACGTAAACTTTGTTCCAAATAGATAGGGCCTAAAATGTCTGGTAGCCCAGTCTATTGCTAGGAGCTCTTTCTCGATTGCCGAGTAATTCTCCTCAGGCTTAGTTAATGTGCGGGATGCGTAGGCAACCGGCCTGTCTTGGCCAACGGTTCCTTGTGACAATACGGCACCAATTGCGAATTTGCTCGCATCCGTAGTCAAAATAAATGGGCGTGAGAAATCTGGATACCGTAACACGTCGCTACCAGTAAGCAGATATTTGCAAGTTTCGAATGTTTTTAGAAATAAAAGAGTATGTTCTACCTCTTCTTTATTCCTTAAGTTGAACTGTAAGAGGTTTCGTGATCTTTGCGAAATCTCTTATGAACCGTCTATAATAGCCCAAAAGTCCTTAGAAGCCTTTAGGCTCTTTTTGATTCCTTGGGACTGGTCAATTTTTAATACTTTCAATTTTTCCAGGATTGGGTTTAACACCCTCATCCGTCACAATATGCCCAAGAAAGGCGACTTCTTTCCTTAAGAACTCGCTTTTGTCGAGCTGCACCTTCAAATTTACCTTTTCCAATTCTTTAAGAACTTTAGACAAGTTAACTAAATGTTCTTGTAGTGAGGACGAAAAAATTATAATGTCGTCCATATAAACAAGACAACATACACCTATCAGGTCCCGCAAAACATGATCCATCACCCTTTGAAAGGTGGCTGGAGCGTTTTTTAGGCCAAATGGCATCCTCACAAATTCATACAATCCATGATCCACTGAGAATGCGGTCTTTTGGTTGTCTCTAGGGTGAACCTCTATCTGGTGGAAACCAGAGGCAAGGTCCAATGTGGTGAAATATTGACAACGCCCAAGTTTGTCCAATATTTCGGTGATATTCGGAATCGGATACCGATCATCAATTGTTTTAAGATTGAGTTTTCGGTAATCGATTACCAGACGCCATTTCCTATGGCCTGATGCATCCTCCTTTTTTGGGACAATCCAAATGGGTGATGCCCACGGTGAGGTGCTTGGTCGAATTATGCCCGCTCAAGCATTTTAGATACTTGGTTTTGCACTTCATCTTTGTGACAAAACGGATATCTATAGCTCTTCACTGAAAATTTATTTTCGTAAAGTAGCTTTCACGCGTTTCGTAAACATGGATTTTAGTAATAGAACAAATGTCTCATATATTGTATGAAACATTCATAATGCTTTTAATCTGGTGAAATGCTATCAATACACCTTTTTGTAGAATGCACGAAATGAACTTCGTGATGACCAGCCAATCTGCTGCTTCTCTTTATACCGCACTAACATGCACGATGGTGTTCCTCTGCTGGTACGGGCGGAAATAATATATCTATCCAAAAATTAAAATCAAAGCGCTGTCGTGAGCTATAACTTCATGCTCATTAATCAGGATTGTTCTCACGAGTCAGTCTGGCCTAGTGAGATCAACCACGGATTTAGAAGCAGCACTTTCCAAATATTCAGGTTCGAACCCCATGTCTGAAACAATAAAAAGAGAACGCTGGACAATTCCACGTGATTGCGCTTTTTTTTTGTCAATTACATTTTGAGTCGATCAAGTAGATCTGTCAGTCCTTCATGAAATCACCAGAGAGACGTTTCTTTTAATTTGTGACAAAATATTCGTAGCTCTTTGCATTGTTTCCGTAACAATGTAACGCATGTTCCTTCTGTGTCAACAAAAGCTTCGTGCTTTTGACAGTTGCGGGGGCGTGCAATTAATTACGAAGGAAGCTTCATAAAAAGAACAAATCAGTTTCGTTGCTGAAAACCACGATTGGTTTTGTAAGTATTAGCTTCGATTTTTTAATATAAACTAAAATTAACTTTCAGTGTTCGTATAGCAAGGGAGTTCGTCTGTGGTCGTAATGCGATCTTTAATAACATTCGTAAAGGATAAATCTGTTCCCTCTGTGTAAAAGGTATTCTCAAATTTTGAAATAACCTTGAGTAAACCCGTCTTTTCCTCTGCATTGAGATGATCTAATCTCAGTTGATTAGAAAATCTCGACTTGCAATTTGTTGTGGTAATGGGAGCTGAAACTTCCTCAAAGTTATGTATTTGGAATGAGATACTATCGAGATCCAGTTTTATCTCTACGTTTTCCGGGTTATCATTAAACAAAGGAAATATGGCTTCGTTTTGCTTAGCTTGATAAATTCCCGCCGGAATTAAAATTTGAGGAGTTATTCGAATGTCGTTTTCGATATAAAAATCACCTGACGTTATAGGAACGGGTAATGATTTATATAGGATGGAATGCTGAAAGTGACATTCTGCTATCCTGGGAAATTTCTTTTGTATTTCGATTTTTTCGTTACCTATAAGAATACTATTTTCTTTTGCATTTATTATGGCGTTGAGGTTACGTAAGGATTCGTATCTTATCAACCCATCAAAAAATTCATGAAACTTAAAAATATAGAATCTTTGTTTCGGGGCAGGTTTCTTAAGAAGAGATTCGAAGGCATTCCATTCGACATACTCATTAATAGGAAAGGTGCCGCTAATATTCTTTACGTTATGTGTGGTTGTATTCTTCCTATATTTTTGCTCCACAATTTTTGGTGATATTTAATTTTTATTAGCTCCGCTGTCTACAAGCAGGCGGAGTTTTCCCTTCCTGGAGTTTATCTCGAGGTATGGCAGGAAATTGTTATCCGTTAGGTCTGGGCATTTGGTTCTAATGCCACTGAAAAATTTGGTTCATCGTTATTATTTTCATCTCCAGCTGGGGGATTCGTGTCAAGCTGATTTTCTGATTCGTTCATTTCACAATTTTCGTCAAGCGGTTCGCTGGCTTGTGGGTAGTAAGTGTGGCAATGCATATCTACAGGGTATGCATCTGGATGGGACTGGTGCTGTAGATAACCGAAAGAAGGTGCATAGGGAGGAAATCCAAAAAGCTGTTCATACATGTTTGGTCTAAATCTGTTTATATTTTGCTTGAAGCCGGTTTGTGATTGCGGCTCTTGCTTTATTGCTAATTGTCTCGGTTGAATCGGTTGAAATGGTGGCATTGCTGATGTCATTGGTATCGGTGGTTTGGAGTAACCTGATGTTGAAGCCATTCTGGGATAGTTGAACGAATTTGGCTTTTGAAAGGGTTTCTGATAGTTTAATGCTGGGCCTGCACTTTGCGGCACTCTAGCATTGTATGTGGGTAAAAATTGTTTGAAATTTGGTTTTTCGCGTCTCCGACGCATGGCTGCCTCTTGCTCTGCTGCGCATTGGTATGCTTCAATGAGAGTTTGAGGGCGACTAGTTCTGGTCAAAGCAGACATAGTTTCATGTAGACCGTCGACAAATGCGTTGGTCATTAGGGTTTCATATGTCCCCATTATAGCTTTCGCATGATCTCTGGTTTCCTTGTTGATCATAATCTTAGCGTTAATGTCCGCTAAAAGAGATCGACATTCATAATAAAAATCTGTAACACTCAGAGATCCTTGGTTTAGGTTTGTTAATTTCGATACTAGGCTCGACAAATCACGCTTGTCGCCAAAGTAATCGGTTAACGTGTTCTTAATAGCACGCCATTCCAGAGGGGTATGGCTGGCTGAAAGCGCATCATTCGCTTTCTCTTTTATTTTGAATCCTAGAGGGTTTGAGCTGTTTAGTGGAATACTTGTAACTATAATTTAGAAGAAAAATTAGTATCTTCCATTTAATTTCAACTACCTTTGCTTATCTTCGACAGATACGCGTATTTCGTCTACCATGTGCAGACTTCTTCAGTGTCTCGTACTAATAACTCGACTTAAAGAAATCCTTCGCCATCTGCCGTATATATACATATATATATATATATATATATATATATATATATATATATATATATATATATATATATATATATATATATATATATATATATATATATATATATATATATATATATATATATATATATATATATATATATATATATATATATATATATACATACCATTTTCTAAATACTAAGCGTTTACCTATCATTATGTTGTTTATACCTATCTTATTAATATTTTGTTTATATCTATCCTGAGTCAAAAACAAGTGTACTTAATATCTACCTCCCTTTTTATTTCATCTATACCTAACCTACTTATTGTGTAGCAGCGGGTGCTCCGCTTCGTCGGGTTTGATGTCGTTTGGGTATTAAGTTGAAGAGCCATGTGCAACCGTTGCCTTGGTCTTTGTTTGTGTGTTCTGTTGTTTGTTTATTTCTAAGTTTTCTGCGACGTCTAATTTCCAGGGTGTAGATGTAGTCCGTAATATTATGATGTCATTCGTCGTTATGTCGTGATTTTCCGTGAAGATGTGTTCTGCGACTGTTGATTTGAAGTTATGTGAAATTCCTTTCTCGTTCTGTTTGACAGCCTTAGTCACCTCCGCTAGATGCTCCTTGAACCTTGTTGCCACGGTTCTCTTTGTTTGACTTACATATATTTTGCTGCAGTGTTTACACTTGATTCTGTATACCCCTGCTCTGCCTAAGGTGTCTACTGAATCTTTGGTGGAGCCTAACATCGATGCTAATTGGTTGTGCCTACTGGAAAAAACTAAGTCTAAACCAAATTCCCTAAGTCGTGGCTTTAGCTTTTGTGTAATGTCTTTATCGAAGGGGACGGATACACGTTTCAGGGGTTCAGGTGAGTCTGAGAGGGTTGTTTGTGATTTCCTATGAAGATATCTTTCCTTTTTGTTGATGATCGCTTGAATTGTCCTCTTTTCGTACCCATTGAGTCTGGCAGTTTCGAAGATATATGCTAATTCTTTGGCTTTTCCAGTTTTATTGAGAGGAAGGGTCAACATCCGGTGGATCATGTGGTGGATAGTGGCCATTTTGTGCTGAAAAGAGTGGTTTAAAGTGTATGGGATGACTCTTTGGGTGTTTGTGGGTTTTCTGAAGATTTCAAACTCTAAAGGAGATGGCGACAATGATTCTCTCTTTACTAGAAGGTCGAGGAATGCAAGTTTACCATCCTTTTCTATTTCATGGGTGAACTTAATGTCTTTGTGGAGATTATTGATTTCTTGAAGAATCAGGGAGAGATCATCTTTTTTCACGACGGCGAAGATGTCGTCGACGTATCTCCACCAACGAGTTGGGAGTAATCCTTTCGCTTTTAGGATTGTTTCCAAATTCGCCATAAACAGTTCACAGAGGAATGGGGATAGAATTCTTTTAATTGTTTATAGAATGATCCTCTGAAAGTGAAGTAGTTCTCTTCCATGCAAAGTCGAGTCAGCTTAAGGTACATCCACACCTTTTGTTTCCATGTTGTGTCATCCCCCTGTTTCAAAAGCCAATCTTCTAGAAGGTTAATTGCGTCCTTGATCGGTACGCTAGGGAAAAGGGCCGTGACGTCGAAAGATACCATAACTTCATTGTCATTTATATGACCTGATGACTGTAGCTGTTGTACAAATTCTTGGGAGTTGTGAACTGAGCTTGTTGGGAATTGCTCGGAGATACCTTGAAATTCTTTTACTAGCCATTTTCCTAGCTTATGGGCTGGAGATCCTACAGATGAAACAATCTCCCTCATTTCGTTTCCGGGTTTGTGGACTTTTGGGAGGCTTTTAATTCTGGGGAGGATGGGGTTTGGTTCACGAAGACGGACTGCTGCATCCCCTAATACTGCTTTACACTCTTTTAGTGTTTTGTCCACGTGTTTTACCATGTTTGGTAGGGGGTCTACCCGAAGCTGCCTATAAGGACCATTACTGATCTTAGAAGCCATCTGCTTGTCGTAGTCCTCCTTATCCATGATGAAGACTCTGTTGCCTTTGTCTGCTTTTAGGTAAAAAACAGGCTTTGACTTCAGCTCCTTAACGATGCGAATTTCCTTCTCGTTGTTGTGTTCTTGTTTCTGTCCGTCCTTAATAATGTTCTAAGTGATAGTCCTGGCTGTGTTTTGTAAAGATGTCCGAAGAGTGTTTGTAATTGCTGTCTCCACGTCGATGATGATCTGTTCCACGTCGGGCTTGGTTGTAACCGCGTATCCTAATCCTTGGTTGAGATGCGTCAGTTGTGATGCGTTCCTTGGTGTGATTTGTGGTCCGAGTCTGTTGGGATTCTATTCTCAGCTTGTTGAGTTTCCTATCGAGAACCGTTCGTTTCCTATTTGATTCGCATTCCTCTGCTACCTTGACTCGGGATAAGAACTCCTGGAATTTTACGGGATACTCCTTGGCTTACTTCAGGTGCAGAGAATAGCACTCCAAAGTTTTCCGGTCCAGTTTGTTGAATAGTCGTTAAATGCTGTCCTTGATGAATTCTGCTTCGATTTTCCTGACGATGTGGGTGGGTGTCGATTTTTGATTCGAGATAACTGCTCAAACAGACTTCGACAGCTCATAAATGACATGCTAAACTACAAAAGACAGAAGAAAACACACTGACAAACTAAATAACAAAAAGACAAAACAACACCATATAAAAAAAATGGACATGAACCTGACGAAGTGAAAGAGAAAGCAAACTTGAAAATGTAACTCCTGTTGATGCAGTGTCAACAGCGTCTCTATGGACGACATGATCCTTGCACGGCTGGTGAAATGCTTCGAACGGGGATAAGCTATTCCATTCTAACGGATTCCATTCAAAGGGATTTACGCAGCGATATCATCAAAGGCCTGGCGCAAAGGTTTCTAATCTAGTCAGAGTCCCGCCAGTAAACCATCACAAAAAAAAAAAACGAATAGTGCAAAGGAAAGGATTGTCGCCATCATCTCGCGAGACAATTAACAAGAACACCATCGCGAACTTGTTAAAGGCTATTGTGGTGATTGGACTAGCGTGGTTGGATTGGCGCCATTTGTTGCATCGACGACGTGCTTGGCTTGGATTCGGATTTGGACAACTTACTCAACTCAGGAGGGAATCTGTTTCTACAGGTAATTAACAAAGAGTAAACCAATCCATTCGTCATAGTGATCTACCCTCGTCAATCTCACTCGATCACGTCCGCCTTCCGCAGATCAAACTGCAATCTTTCAATGGCGAGATCGACGAATGGTTGAGCTTTCGAGATTTATTTACCTCCTTAATCCACTGGAAGAACGATCTACCAGATGTCGAAAAGCTGCATTATTTACGAGGTTGTTTGCAAGGTGAGCCAAGAATTCTGATCGACTCGTTACCAATTACTGCCGCCAATTAGTCTGTTGCTTGGGACTTGCTGTTGAAGCGGTACAACAACAGCAAGCAGCTTAAAAAACGCCAAATTCAATCTCTCCTCAAACTTCCTATTCTGTCCAAGGAGTCAGCGAACGAGTTGCACAATGTTGTAGCAGGGTTTGAAAAACATGTGCAAACATTAGACCAAATTGTACAACCGGTAGATTATAAGGACCTTCTTTTGGTTAACCTTTTGATGTCTCGTCTTGATCCATCCACGCGTCGAGGTTGGGAAGAGTTCTCGTCGATTAAGGAACAAGACACTCTCAAGGAACTTTTGGAATTTCTCCAAAGGCGGATTCGAATCTTAGAATCCTTACCATCCAAGGCAACGGAAACAGCCAAACATATCCAACCCCAACTTCCTTCAAGGCAAGGAAGAGTAGTTTCAACATGGTTCAAACGTCTGGAGAGCATTGTGTGGCCTGCTCGGGGAAGCATCCATTATTCCAATGTGGGACATTCCAACGGATGTCAGTGACTAATAGGGTATCGCTACTGCGATCGCATTCGTTGAGCAGAAACTGTTTTCGACAAGGACATCAAGCGAAGGACTGCCAGTCGAAGTATTCATGTCGACATTGTAAGGGAATTCATTGGTCTGCTTCAGGCCAAAAGGGAACTCCAATACGAAGTCATCAACCAAGAGCAGCACTGCCTCCAGTGAAGCATTGGAAGCTACATCGTCCTGCTCGTCACAATCCGCTATTGGTCACACTCCTCCGCAGGTAGCAAACATGGCAGCTACTGACAGCTTGATGGCAGGTGCAGCCCATCAATACCCGTCGAAGGTTTTGCTTGCTACTGCAGTTGTTGTCGTACAGGATGACGATGGCAATCGTATTACGGCCCGCGCTCTTCTGGATTCGGGGTCAGAGAGTAATTTTATCTCCGAGCGACTTAGCCAGCGCTGGAAGGTCACACGTCAAAAGGTGGATATTTCGGTTCTAGGCATTGGTCAGACAGCAACCAAGGTCAACTAACGGATAAGGGCAAAAATACGATCCCGGCTTTCAGATTTCCTGCGCAAGATGAGCTTTCTAGTGCTTCCAAGAGTTACTGTGAACTTACCGACCACTACCATAAACACTAGCAACTGGACAATTCCTGAAGGAATTGAGATTGCTGATCCATCATTCTGGGTTTCATCAGGTGTAGATCTCGTCTTGAGAATAGAGGCGTTCTTCGATTTCTTCGATTCCGGCAGGAGGATATCGCTAGGTGAGCGACTTCCAGCACTCCATGATTCAGTTTTTGGTTGGGTAGTTAGCGGAGGATTCACAGATTGTGGGCTTGCAAATCAACTGCAATTCAGCGACCACGGTTCACTTGGAGGAATTTATTTCCCGGTTTTGGACTATAGAGGATATAGAATCGACCAACACCGTATCTCCGGAGGAATCCCGCTGTGAAGCGATGTTTGCGAATTCGGTGCAGCGCGGAGTAGATGGCCGCTATTCTGTTTCCCTTCCCAAGGACGAAAACGTCATTTCTCGGTTGGGCGAATCTGTGGAGATCGCATTCCGACGTTTTCAAGGTACCGAACGTAGGCTATCTAAGGACACTAGTCTTCGGGAACAGTACGTTGCATTTATGAAGGAATACGAGCAACTAGGCCATATGCGGAGGGTAGAAGGAGATCAAGGGACGGTCAAACGCTGCTTCCTTCCGCATCATCCGGTGGTAAAGGAGGCCAGCACCACAACCAAGGTCCGCGTGGTGTTCGACGCATCTTGCAAAACTTCGACGGGTTTGTCATTGAACGATGCATTGTTGGTAGGGCCAGTAATTCAGCAGGACCTTCGGTCAATAATTCTTCGCTGCTGTACTAAGCAGATAATGCTGGTTGCTGACGTGGAAAAAATGTTCCGGCAGATCTTCATTTTACCCATAGATCGACCACTTCAATCAATATTATGGCGTCCATCAATTACACAGGAGGTAGGAATGTACGAGTTGAATACCGTTACTAATGGAACAAAACCAGCTCCATTCCTAGCAACTCGCACCCTTAACCAGTTGGCAATCGACGAAGGCGATCGATATCCATTGGCAGACACCTATATGGACGACGTGATCACGGGCTTTGATTCTCTGGAGGAGACCAAGGAGTTGCAGATTCAGCTGGACAAGATGACAAGCAGCGGCGGTTTTCGGCTCAGAAATTGGGCATCCAACCATGAAGAAGCTTTGCATGGAATTACAGAGGAAAATCTTGCGGAATCCATCGGAAGGGATCAATCTCGACCCAGATCCTTCTCTCAAGGCACTAGGACTGACTTGGTTTCCTAAGTCCGACGTTTTTCGGTTCCAATTTGAAGTCCCTCCAATCAATTCGGACGAATTAATCACAAAGCGTCAGGTGGTCTCGATCATCGCCACATCGTTCGACCCACTGGGCTTCATCGGTGCTACTATCACAGCGGCAAAGATTTACATGCAGCTATTATGGACGTTGGAGGATGAAGACGGCAAGCGGTTGGATTGGGATCAGCCGATACCTTCGACGGTGGGTGAGTCTTGGAGAAGATTTCACGTCCAGCTACCGATTCTCAACGATATCCGGATAGATCGTTGTGTTATCATTCCTAAAGCCGTGCAGATCGAGATCCATTGTTTTTCGGATGCGTCGATGGAGGCATATGGTGGATGCCTTTACATTCGCAGCCAGGATCAGGGTGGCAACGTCAAGGTTCAACTACTTACGTCTAAATCCAAGGTCGCCCCGTTAAAATCTCAATCAATCCCACGTTTGGAGCTTTGCGGTGCACTGCTGGCATCAGAGATTTTCAAGAAGGTCCTGCAAGCTACCAAACTTCACGTACGCACGACATTTTGGGTAGATTCTACGTGTGCACTTCGTTGGATCCAAGCTACTCCATCTACATGGTCCATATTCGTCGCAAACAGACTGGCGAAAATTCAGGCCATTACGGAAGGTTGCGAATGGAGGCACATTGAGGGTACTGACAATCCAGCAGACTTAATATCGAGAGGCATCGGACCAAAGGAGATCTTTCGCAACAACGTTTGGTGGCATGGGCCCAGCTGGCTATCTCAGGATCGGAACTATTGGCCAAAATCATCGCATAATCTGTCCGTAGACGAAGGCGATGAGGAAAGAAAACGTACGGTAGCGACATGTACGACATCTGCGGTTGAGGAGTTTAATGAATGGTTTGTATCGAAGTCCAGCTCCTACACCATTTTGATTCGACGCATAGCAATATGGCAACGAATTCTGCTTTTACTGCGAACCCAGGGAAGACCGTTCAACTGATTCTCACTAAGGAGCTACGTCAAGCGGAATTACTCGTAAGAAGGATCCAGAAGAGGCATTACTGATGAACTAATAGCGATCAGGACAATTCGCCAGTTAGAGATCACCTTTACGCTGGTATAGTCCGTATTTGCAAGGACGGAATCTAAGGTTGGAGGTCGATTGAAGTATTCGGAAGAAACCGATGACACCAAGCACCCAATGATCTTACCAGCACGTCATCGTTGTACAAGGATGATCTTCGAGCAGTACCATCTTCGCTTCCTTCATGCAGGACCACAATTGTTATTGTCTACGATTCGTCAACGTTATTGGCCACTGAGAGGAAGAAACGTAGCCCGGTAGGTCTTGCACCAGTGTCAGAAATGTTTTAGATCGAAACCTAAGTTGGTGCAGCAATTTATGGGAGAACTGCCGGCGGCAAGAGTCACAGTTGCTCGACCATTTTCAAAAACCGGAGTCGATTACTTTGGTCCGGTGTACGTTCGACCAGGGCCTCGCCGTACCGCCGTGAAAGTTTTCATGGCGATTTTTGTATGCATGTGCAAAAAGAGCGTGCACATCGAGCAGGTGTCCAATATGTCAACTGACAGGTCTTTGCAAGCGTTCCGACGATTTATCGCACGCCGAGGAAGGTGCACTGATGTGTACTCAGATAACGGTACAAATTTCGTCGGAGCCAGGAATCAGTTAAGGGAGATGTTTAGCTTACTGAAGGATAAGAATCATTGACAACAAGTAACGAGGTTCTGCTCAAATGAAGGGATCAACTGGCATTTCAACCCTCCAAGTGCTCCTCACTTTGAAGCATTGTGGGAAGCAGCGGTGCGATCGGCCAAGCACCACATCCTACGAGTCATTGGATATACTCCAGTTACGCTGGAAGACATGCAGACATTGCTGTTTCAGATAGAAGGTTGTCTGAATTCCAGGTCTTTAACTCAGATGTCTGATGATCCTGGCGATCTTGAACCACTCAGTCCGACGCATTGCAAGGGATGCACATCGCCATCTCTCCGCGGAGCTAGAGAATATACGGTTGTAATCCTACAGACGTTGATTCGTACTTAATTTCATGCACTCGCGACAAAATAAGAGCTTAAATTAACGTTGCTTAGCAGCCCGTTAGATATTCAACCTGCATAACAAAACTCTGTACACCACGTAGTGAATAAATCTGCAATTATAAGTCAGCCTTTCACTCACGCATGCGCGTTGTCTTCGTTTGTTGCTTCTGACCAGCAAATGGCTGTTTTCTACATTGTACTGGTCTTCTTTTTTTTCACAATAAATTCTGCCAAAACCAAAATCCACGCTATAAGGCGAATCTATAGTCTATATCGAACTTCAAAACTGCTAATAATCATTGATTCACTCGCGACAAAGCACTATGGTACGAATGGACAAATTTCACGACAAAAATCGATAACTCGAAAACCATTAACTTTATACAAATGATGTTTTCGGGAGATTTAATTTTAAAAATAAGATCTATCATTTGGTTTGGGTGGTGACAAGAGTGGTCCTTTAATGTTCATAATAAAAAAAATCAACTTTTTATTCCTATGATTTGGAGGATTTTTTGCTTCAACAGAATTGTTGGAATTTTAATTTAATGAAACTTTGCTGAAAAAATTCAATTTCTATCTCATCCACGTATTGTTTTTGAACAGTTTTCCTAATTTTCCTTAGGTTGTGACTTAACTTAACAGTTTTATTGCTGTAACTTTTTTATTTCAATTTTAATTTGAAAACTTTGCAAAGATGACATTAAGGGTACAAAATGACGCACTTTTTCAAGACAGTTGCTAGTTATTGTATTAGAAAATCTTTAGGGGTTGAAGTGTAAAAAAATATACGTTTTTGCAAGATATCTTATTCCCTTATTTGCAAATATTTGCAAACACTGACTACGTAAACTGAAAGTACAAACTTCCATCTACAAGATCTATGCAAAGTTGTTTGTCCCCTTTTGTCCGCTTTAGGAAAAAAACCCGTTTTAAAATTGGTAGTTTTGCGTTTTTTATGCATAACTTTTGGTCAGCAGCATCAACAACTATCACCAAAAACCGTAAAAACGAGTTATCTATGAACATGTTTATATTTTTATATTAATTAATCTCCGTTTATTTATTAACATTTATATCTCAGACAAACAGGCATAACATTATCGAACATTTTGCACTATAAATCATCGTCACTAACACACCTGCGCCATCTGTTGAGCACACGACGATGGATGACTAAGCTGAACAGATGGCAGTAGTGTGTTAACGTCAAACGTAAGAAAATCGGCTATACGCAATACCTAAGGTGATATTACCAACTAAGAAACATTTGAATTGACCATTTAATGGGTAATCGATGGAAGAAACTACAAGTGATTGTCTGTGTTGACATATTTACATTTGCTTACTTAAATTTTTTTTATTAACATTTATATATTTATCTTGATATATTTACATTCAGATAATATCATGTGCTTATTAACATATAATAATAAGCCAATGTAAATATATTAATGTTAATATGCATATCTATGTATGAAGACTGTATTCGATGAAATTTGGACACACAAAATAGGTCACCAAAAATTTTCCTTGAGCCCGATTCTTTTCAAACATTCTAGAAATAAAGTACTACTAAATGGTGAAGTTTTGACATAATTGATTTATTGAACCTCTTCTCCCAACCCAAATGCCCGCACCTTTGCCTTGACCCCTTTCATCAAATTTTGGGCAATGATAGGACCGACTTGCTTACTTACTTTTAACCACACTTTCTTTAGTTCAAGTTCATTTTCTATCAGTTTTGGAGTTTTGACGAGCTTTGCCTTCATGATTGCCCAAATTTTTTGTCAATTGGGCGAAGCTCCGGAGTGTTTGGAGGGTTGACGTCATTTGGTACATAAACTACATAGTGGCAAGATGCCAAATCCGGCCAAATCGGTGTCGGGCCATTGTGAGATCTCAAGTAGGGCAGAAGGCGTTTTTGGAGGCATTCGTCCTTGTAGATTTGTCCGTTGGCGGTCCCAGAGGTGATGAAGGGTTGACTCATTTTGCCACATCCGCAGATCGCTTGCCAGACAAGGAATTTGTTGGCGAATTTCGACAGTTTCTTCTTCCGTACACTCTCCGGAACGGCCAACTTAGAGGTGGCGACGTTGTGTTCCCGTCCTGGCATTTGTTTGGTGTCAGCTTGAATCATCGTCCATCACAATGCAGGACGGTTTTGTGAACCACTCCCTGTACAGTTTTTTTGCACGAGTTTTGGCCACCGAGTTCTGTTTATCGCTCCGGTTCTGTGCCTTCTGGACCTTGTACACATGTAATCCAGAACGTTTTATTGTTTTCTGCACAAAACAAACTGAAACTTTCGCCTTTTTCGCAACATTCCTGATCGAAATGTTGGGATAACGCTTAAATTGGTTCCAAACCATCCTGGCCTTCTCCGGATTTGATGTGCCAAGTTTTTTGCCAATACCATTTTTCCGTATGGTTGTCTTACGATCCTTGAACGTTTTGATCACATGAGATACGGTTGAATGTGCGATTTCGAGCTGTTTTCCGATCAATCGATGAGAAGCGTTTGGGTTTTCGAAGTGAGTGCCCAAAATTTGTTGGCGCACCATTTCTTCATTCGACCGATTTTCACGAAACTCATTACACAATTGACACAACACAAAGAAATACATTCAGTTAAAACTTCAATAATTTTTACCTACACGCTAAAAAGTTACGAACAATTGCGTGTGTCCAAATTTCATCGAATACAGTCTTTATAATAGTAATAATAATAATAAAAATATATAAAAATGGATTTCTGTCTGTCTGTCTGTCTGTCTGTCTGTCTGTCTGTCTGACAGACAGACTCGAAAACTACTGAACCAATCGGCGTGAAATTTTGTATGCAGGAGTTTTTGGGGCCGAGAAAGGTTCTTATGATGGTTTGAGATCCCTCCCTTAACTGAAAAGGGGGGCTCCCATACAAATGAAAAACTCATTTCTGAATAACTCAAGAACAAATCAAGCAAAAGAAACCAAATTTAACATGTGCGAATTTTTGAAAGCAAGAAAGATTTCTATGGTAGCTTAAGAGCCCTCCCCCATTCTTAAAATGGGGGCTCCCATACAAATAAAACATAACATTCTGCATAACTCGGGTACTAATCAAGCAAACGGAACGAAATTTAGTATGCGATGGTTTTTGAGGACGAAAATTGGTTCTATGTTGATTTGAGACCCCTCCCCTTTCCGAAAGGGGGGATCCCATACAAATAAAACGCAAATCCTAGCATAACTCGAGAACTAATCCAGCAAATGGAACCAAATTGTTCATGTGGAAGTTTTTGAAGGAGAGACATGTTTCTATGGTGATTTGAGACTCTTCCGCCCTATGAGGAGGAAGGGGGGGGGGGGGGTAACTTTCAAACAAATGGAACGAAAATTTCTGCATAACTCGAGAACTAATCAAGCAAATGGAAACAAATTTGGAATGGACGAGTTTTTGTCATTAATTTTTTTTTATGGTGGTTCAAAGCCCTCTAAAAAGGGGGGCTCTCATACAAATGAAACACAAATTTCAACCAAACATGAGAACTATGCGTACTGCTTAGCAAATTTGTATTCAGTGGTTTTTGGGTCCGGGAAAGCATCTTATGATAGTTCGAGACTCCTCCCGCATCTACACCCAAAAGTTGAAATTGTAGCAAAAAATGCAATTGCAGTTTTTGCAATCATATCTTGAGAAATCCGCATGATTCTGATAAGGCAATTTTGCCCATCATGATCCGCAAAGCTTTTTATGGTATAAACAAAGCCATGCAAGTGTGTGCAAGCGGTTATCGCTGTGTGCATAGTGCCTCGATAGTCGCAGCAACCGTTGAGTTTTTGTTCAACCGTCACCAACTTCTCAATATGGGTGAGACAATGGCGCAGAACGCCACTACGCCATTTGCCACTGTTGCTATTTCGCTGTCAAGTGTTCTATTTTTATTTTCACTCGTCATCACACTCCCATCTCCCTCTCAGGTCACCATGCGATTTATGAAATAAACGAAGCCATGTAAGTGTGTGCGACCGATATTGGCTTTATTGTTGTAACGTTGAGTGCCTCGACAACTGAAGCAACTGTAGGGCTTTTATTCCGTTCACCTCAATTTGTTATGGTGACTGGATGGTTATAATAAGGAGCCGTTATGCTGACGGTCACGGTTCGATTCTCGACAGCGGTATTTTTTTTGTGGGCCATTGAATTTACTACTACTAATCAACTGCACAACCTCACGCACACATTGAACTTTTCTAATAGAATGTATGTGTTGCTTTTTTGCCCACGACCAATGTTGCATTTTTTCTCCAAGTTACGATCCATTACGAGAAATGAAACCAAATCATGCGAAATTGCATTACAATCTTGCTTTTTTATTTTGGGTGTAGCAGGGTGCTTAGTGAGAAGGTACTCCGCACATTGGCAAACGCAAACTCACCCGAGAGATTTTTGTTTTGTTTCCACTCTCTGCTAGATATCAAAAATTGATTGACACCGAAGTGTCTGTCGTTTGCACCCTCACCACACAACCATAGGCGTAGCCAGGATTTCAAATAGGGTGGGGCAAGATTTTTTTAGAGAGAGAGAGAGAGAGAGAGAGAGAAAATGAGAGAGTAAGCGAACTACACCGTCATCAACCAGTGGTTGCACTCACTGAACACATAACTTTATGCAACAACAACACAACGCTCGGTGGACCAAGGGACATTTTCAAGTTCTACCGGAATCAAGCCCTCACTTTGTGACAATCCACCTAAACGACGGGTGGATCATCTTTTCTACGCATACCCAAAGTACAAAATTTGGTCAAAATTTGGTCAATGGAAAACGCGTGTAAATCGGTGAAATCGTTTATTTAAAAAATCAAATTAAATTTCTTTTTCAAGTTCAATTAGTATAAAATTCAGGAAAAATATTCAGTTAGGCTTCCGCTTTTCCAAATCCGAATTGCCGGGCCTTACGCTTGACCCCTGCCATCAGATTTTGTACAGCCACCTTGTCCACCTTCTTCGCCGCAGAAAGCCAGTTTGCCTTGAACTGCTGCTCGTCCTTAGCAGTTTTTTTGGTCTTCTTTAGGTTCCGCTTGACAATAGCCCAGTATTTCTCAATTGGGCGGAGCTCTGGCGTGTTGGGAGGGTTCTTGTCGCTTGGGAACCACCTGCACGTTGTTGGCGGCGTACCACTCCATGGCCTTTTACCGTAATGGCAAGATGCCAAATCCGGCCAAAACAGTACGGAACAACCGTGTTTCTTCAGGAAAGGCAGCAGACGTTTATTCAAACACTCTTTCACGTAAATTTCTTGGTTGACAGTCCCGGAAGCTATGAAAATGCTGCTTTTCAAGCCACAGGTACAGATGGCTTGCCAAACCAGATATTTCTTTGCGAACTTTGACAGTTTCGTGTGCTTGAAAATATCTGCTACCTTTCCCCTTCCTTTTGCCGTATAAAACTCCTGTCCCGGAAGCTGCTTGTAGTCGGCTTTGACGTAGGTTTCGTCGTCCATTACCACGCAGTCAAACTTCGTCAGCATCGTCGTGTACAGCCTCCGGGATCGCGCTTTGGCCGTCGTATTTTGTTTATCATCGCGATTTGGAGTCACTACCTTCTTGTAAGTCGATAGTCCGGCTCGTTTTTTGGCTCGATGCACGGTTGTAGACGATACACCCAGCTTATTTGCGGCATCTCGGAGAGATAGGTTAGGGTTTCGCTTGAAACTACCTGCAACTCTCTTTGTCGTCTCAGCGGCTTCCGGTTTTCGATTTCCCCCCGATCCAGACTTTCTGGCTGTCGACAAACGTTCCCCAAACACTTTAATTACATTTGTAACGGTTGATTTGGCAAGTTTTAGCGATTTTGCCAACTTTGCGTGCGAGTAGCTCGGATTTTCGCGATGCGCGAGCAAAATTTTGATACGCTGCTCTTCTTGCTTGGACGGCATTTTGACAACTGAAGAGTGAATTCCAAAATCAAAATAGGAACAACATTCTACACACACACACCTTCAAAATGAGGGGTGTTCAGGTTTTTTAAATGCAAAATTGAAAGAAATACGTCAAGTTGATATTGACCAAATTTTGACCGTATCGCCCTTTATCTAAGAAAAAAGTTCTAGCAATGCGGGAAATTTTTTTTTATAGCAAAATATCCAACACAAATTGATATTTTTATAGCGTCTCATGCTGCAAATCATATGCGGATTTAATTTTATGGTGAATATGGGCACGATAGTAGCCAAAAATTGATGCGTCTCGGAAATTATGCGAATTTACAACAACAAAAACAAAAAGGAAATAAATATATTCCATAAATTAATCATGAATTTTCTGAAAATTTATGGAACTTAAAAAAGTTATGTAAAAGAATGGCCTCTGATCTATGATTCATTTGTATTTTATTTAAAATTTGGAATTTCTCGTAGGGTAGGCGAGTTCTCTAACTTCTCCAGAGGTGCCAGAATCTTGAAGATGTTTTCGCGATCGTATCGTAATCAGTTTTGATTCTAGTTCTGACTCACACTGGTAAATCAAAATTAGATTCTCCATATGGTGAAACGTGATTACCTGATATTTATCCACGTTAACTGCAAACTTAACTTCTATTCTTTGATCCAGCTCACTGGAGATGACTAGTTGCAATGATGGTTTCAAACGAATTGCGCTGGATTGTACTGATTCACTCTGTAAGCTCTGTAAAATTACCCAAGTCTGTATGTCTGCCTTCGATGCCTTCGCAGAACCCAATCACTTCAGTTCGTAGCCTCCATCGAACGGCGTAGATTAAATCTCCATTCACTAATCCCCGCAACCGTAAAATGGTGGGAGCACTTATTCAAGATGGAAATCAACTTCAACAGCACCTATTCAACCCTATAATTTAGCTCCGTCTCGCCCGCCACAAACACCCCCCCCCCCCCCCATTTCCATTTAAATCCTTAATTGGTCGTTTTGTGCTCGGAAAAATCTGCCTAAAACTTTACACCTTCTTGAACCTTTGCGAACAGTCAGTGCCGACGCCGACGCCGACGCCGACGACGAAGCGATGACGATGGTGTTTTCACAACGGCCTGCCTGGTTTCGAGAACAAAACCTCACTTTGAAAATGCGCCAAAAAAAAAAAAGATGAAATCTGTACAGGAGTAGAGAGTAGCAGCCCCTCAACGATAAGAGCTTTACTCAAACTCATTTAAGTAAACGAAAGTTCCTCGGGAAAATGTGACCGCCTGTGTGTTGCTGCTGGCGACGACAGGCGGATTGGGGGGCAGCGGGCGGTTTTCGACGACATCTACCCTGCCTGCGGTGGGTTAACTGGATTTCAGATCGTTCGTGCTGAATGGTGTCGAATTGGTTGTTCTAGAGTGCTTTTCTGCTCTCGTTAAAAGTGAAGTTTACGAGAATTTCCTCTCATTTTACGACAGAATGCTTTTTCTATTAACTAAAGGTACTTTGGTTGCGAGCTACTTGATGTGGGAGCGTGTTGGTATTTCCTCTGTCCCCGGAATGTGAGTGAGGTGAGAGGATCTGTTCTGTTCTTTTTTTTTTTCTTTCTCTGCAGAATCGCATCAGTGGCGCATGGAAGGCAAGTGTGACACAAGATAAAAGGATGGGGGCGCCAGGACATCGTGTTCAACAACCGAACAACATTTTGCGCTGGTAGCCATTGATTCTGCAGCTGTCCTGGCACGAAATCACTCGCCAAAGCCATCGACTATAGACGTGCAAAAGGGTGCAGTTTAGGTGAGGTGGCCCACTCCATCGTCGTCTGGCTGGCTGCTTCGGAACGGCATTTCGGTAGTTTATGTTGTATGATCAGCCACAGTGTGGGCGGCCGTTTATTGAAGCGAAGCCAGGTGCATTCATTCCTGGTTGGGGTTTTAGCTTTAGGAAGAACTATAGACTCTGATTGTTGTGGTTTTTATCGAGGTTGTAAAGCTCGATTCACTTCAATTCTGGAGACAAACAATCAGCGCTATCTCAGGATTGTTTTGATGAAATAAAACTTTACAAAAAAAAACGTGAAAATGAAATACCTCGCATATTCATCTGGGCACACTGTTCGTTTAATAGAATAATCGTGGCATTGAGAGCAATTTGTTGGGTTGAGGTCCTTGTTGTCCGGTACGGAAGTGTCTTTCGACTGTAGCGGTAGCTATTCAAATTTGTTAAAAACTTTACTGGACCTCTGTGTTTTTTCACGAATCATAATGATCATTATAGAATGTCATTTTTCAGTCACTCTTTCTGCACAGAAACAAAAGCGTTCACGAAAATGAAAACGGATCGTGAACTAGTTCACGTTTTCAGGATTTTTACCTAAAAACGTGATTTAGTTCATGATTACGTGATTCAGTTCACGGTGTATTTTTGCTTGTTCTCGAATTCATGACTGCAGTTCACGGATCCGGGCACGGATTTTTTTCCGTGTGGTAGAGCTTCGTGGATGGAAGCAAGCCGTGCTTTGAAACTGATGTGTGTTATTTTGTTGCTGCGTCGTTTTCGTGGAAAAAAAATCAAACAATTCGTAATTTAACAGTCAAATCATCAAATTTCCGCATGCTTTGTGTAATACGTAACGAATAAAGAATGTGCACACCAAAAAGTAGTCGTCGGAAATGCCCTAGTGCAGTCTTCTCCGTGTACGCTTTGCTAATCCCATCACTACTTCATGAATATTAATGTGTGTGTGTGCTATGATGAAGACGTCGTTTGGCTACAGTAACCTCTATTCAGTAAAATGGCGTCGAATCAAGAACGCGTGCGCGAAGCAATTTTGCACAAAAGAGTGGAAAATCCAGATATGTCGCACGGCGATATTGCCAAGTGCTAAAAAACTTTCAGCAGCGCTTAACTTTAAACAGAAAGGTCGGTTCCGGAGATAACCATGATTCTCGTTTCGTCGCGGAGAGGAAGAAAGTGATTAAAGAATTTAAGAAGAAACCGAATATCTCCGTTCGTGATGTGGCGAAAAAAGTGAAAATGTCTCCATCGTTCGTCCAGAAAGTGAAGAAAAGTGCAGGCTTGAAATCATTCAAAGTAGGTGTTGCTCCAAATCGTAACGACAGCCAGAACAAGAGCGCAAAATCTCGATCGAGAAAATTATATAACACTATGCTGAAGGAATACGACTGCATAATATTGGACGACGAAACATATTGCAAAGCTGACTTTAAGCAGATACCGGGACTACAGTTTTATACCTCGTTGCAAAGAGGAAATGTTGCTGATCGTTTTAAGCAAAAAAAAATTGCCGAAGTTCCCAAAAAAATACCTCGTATGGCAGGCAATATGTGGATGCGGTCTCAGAAGCGACATCTTCATAACGACTGGCACTCTAAATGGACAAATTTACGTAAAAGAGTGTCTGAATAAACGATTGTTGCCGTTCATTCGGGATCACAACGGCTCGGTGCTGTTTTGGCCTGTCCTGGCATCTTGCCACTATGGAAAACTGGCTAAGGATTGGTACATTGCTAATGGTGTAAATATTGTCCCAAATTATTGCAATCTGCCAAATTCGCCAGAACTCCGTCCGATCGAAAAGTATTGGGCTCTGGTCAAGAGGAATCTTCGAAAAACGAATAGCGTAGCAATTGATGAGAAAAGCTTCAGGCGTAACTGGCAGAAAGCTGCAAAATTGGTGACGGATGACACTGTGCAAAAACTGATGGAAAGTGTCAAACGAAAGGTGCGGGCATTTGGATATAACAGGTCAAATTGACTTAACTGTATATGTTTAATATATGTATTTTTATGAAGTCTTAAATAAATGATTTACTTATAATTTTCTCATATTTTCCATTTAATACCACTAATTTCCCGTTGACTACTTTTTGGTGTGCACATTCTTTACCATCGACTCCCCTCCGAAATGTGGAAATTTCGGTAGTATTTCCCCTTCTTTTTGTTTTGTTTTTTGTGTGCTTCACCACCGCACCCGGAAAAGGAGTAAAAAAAATCGGCTATACGCACTACCTGTGGCTATATGACCAACTGAGAAACATTTGCTTAGACCGTTTAATGGATAGTCGAAGAAGAAACTGCAAATGTGTTGTATGTTTGCCTGTGTTAACATATTCAAATTTGTTTGCTTTCATTTATTCACATCATTGTATGTACATTTTTCTATAAGCATTTATATATTTATCAAAATACATTTACATTTATATATTTACACAAGCTGAGCCCGGTGCGAGCCTTGCAACGCATGCAACTAAATGAATGAAAAATTAATAAAACTGGGGCGTCTATGGTTCTGAATGAATCTGGTTAAAATATTTTCGTTTGCTTGTGTGTGTTATTTATGCGAAAAAAAGGTTTGTGTTATTAATTCAACCTTTGGACCGGTTGTTTCTACCGGTTTTGCTTTCTGCGTAGAAACATTTTAAAGACAAACGAAGCCGTATCCTGTCAGTTTGTACGTAAATTTCTCTTGCATAACCTAAGATTAACTTCTTGTGCATAATGTAGCACTGAGAGTAACTCAACCAATTCTTGACTAAAAAGGGGTTCAAACTTCCATCAGAATATGTTTCTTACCCGAGCAATACACATTTAGTGTTTTAGTTGCATGGATAATTCTCATATTTGGTTCAAATATCTGTTTCATTGGTTTGAGAGCCCTCCTTCCCCCTCTCCAGAGAGAAGGCGTCTCGAACCACCTAAGAAAAAAAATCCTGCCCAAAAACCCCCACATGCCAAAGTTGGTTCCATTTGAAGAACTCCAATTCCAATAACTCGAGCTTTGCAGAAATTTGTGTTTCATTTGTATGGGATCCCCCCTTGCTAGATGCGGGAGGAGTCTCGAACTATCATAAGATGCTTTCCCGGACCCAAAAACCACTGAATACAAATTTGACCATCATAAGAACCTTCTCCGGCCTCAACAACCCCTACATATACGTTTTCATAACAGTAGGTATGATTCTCATGTTTGGTTGACATTTGTGTCTAATTTGCATGAGAGCCCACCCCTTCCAGAGAGGGGAGGAGTCTCCAACCTCCATAGAAACATTTTTTGGTTCCGAAAACTCCCACATCCCAAATTTGGTTCCATTTTCTTGATTAGTTCTCGAGTTATGCAGGAATTTGTTTTTCATTTGCATGGGATCCGCCCTTGCTACACCCAAAATAAAAAAGCAAGATTGTAATGCAATTTCGCATGATTTTGTTTAATTTCTCGTAATGAATTGTAGCTTGGAGAAAAAATGCAACATTGGTCGTGGGCAAAAAAAGCGACACATCAATTCGCTTCGATAAATTCAGTGTGTGCGTGAGGTCTTGCATCATATAAGTAGTTGTGTGTGGGATTAGAGCCTTAAAATTCAATGGCTCAAAAAAAAAAAAAGATAAGCAAGATTCGAACCGCGGCCGCCAGCGCGACTGCTCCAGTTGATAACCATTCAGCCACTTCAACAGATTGTGATGATCGCATTACAGGAACGAAACAAATGTCGCTCGCACACACGTACTTGGCTTCGTTTATTTCATAAAACGCACAATGAACTTGATGAGAGGGTGATGAGAGTGTGACAAGGGGCGTCTCACATGAATTCGATCAAATATATTTAATAAAGCTTACTCGAATTATTCGAAGTGACTGCATCAACTTCAATTCGTTGCTCATTACTGCACAGAACATGCGACGCAGTAGTCGTGCTTAGCAACGTCTAACGTCAGTTCAGCTTTCAACAAGTACTATTAAACTCTCATTCTGGCACTCAAGGTTAATTTTAGTTTATAATTGGATCGTTTCATTTTGTTTGATTGGCATCCAAATTGGCTCGTATAATTGATGGTGTTCTATACCGGAGTAACCTGACCGTGGATTGACGTTTCTCAACAGTAACAAACCATATAAGCATTTCAATTTTGATGTTGTAGATTTTTCCATCATCGTCCATTACCGCAAATGTGTGCTTGAAAGCACTGGTTATGCTTTCAAGTTTTAAAGTGCCACTGAAAGTACGGAATAATCGGGAAGCTAAATAAACCATTCGAGCCGGTAGTTTCACTCGGTTATCGCCATGAAAGTTAATGGAAACTGTTTCAGGAAATACTTCTCCCGCTTCGAGTTTCGTCCTCCATGGGAATATAAAGTCGTCGCTATGAGTCGAATCTAACTCAGGTTCGGAAATCAATTCCGCTATGTTGAGTTGATTTGTGGTTAATTGCGGTGGTTCATTTAGCTGTAAGTAATTATCGACGAGCTCGATTCCTGTAGTCACAGATACGAATGCAGAATTTCGGGTTTCAGTTAGGTTCGTGCTTGAAACTCCAGTGTCGTCACTTAGGATCAGAAGATATTTCCTCCGTATCTAGTTGGACACCTGTGGCAGGTTGATTTAATATTTCTGGTTGTAATTCGTCCATCACATCGAGAGTGGTACCGATGCTGACAAACTCGAATTCATTATTTCGGAGGTTTGTCCCATCGAAAAATTGTTGTTCGTCCACAGGTATCCGCAGCCGCTGCAACATCATCGCGTAATTGACGTTTCGTTGCGAGCAGATAAACAAAACAATGAAATTGACCGTGCTACTAGATCGATCGAAAATTGCAAATCGAGGAAACGAGATTACTCACTTTGAAGTGATGCAGTCTGTTTCAAACTTGCTGCGCTCGATAGCAGTGAGACACCCCTAGAAGTGTGATGATAGCGTTGCGGCATTCTGTGGTATTGTCTCACCCAAATTGAAAACTTGTTGACGGTTGGACAAAGACCCAACGGTTGCTTCGACTGTCGCGGCACTAAGCACACAACGATAAATTAGTTTCAAGGTAGCTGTGTGCTGCCATTCGCTTGCACACACTTGCGTGGCTTTGTTTAAAGCCATAAAACGCTTAATGGATCTTGATGGGCAAAATTGTCGTTTCTAAATCAAGCGGATTTCTCAAGATAGGTATGATTGCAAAAGCTGCAATTGCATTTTTGCAACAATTTCAACTTTTGGGTGTAGTGGCATTTCCACCGTAAACTTGATTGATTTCAGATCTCCAGATGGATGGAGAGGTGGACCGGTTTTTCTTTTTCTACAAGACCGCAAAAAGTTGATCAGCGAGAGAGTTTGTTTAACTCAGTAAAAGTGGAATGTCGCGGATGATAGAATAACTCCGACCAGAGTTGATATTATGTCATATGATGGATAAATTTTCTTGAAATTACGTGATTTGTATAATGGATAATGGATATTAGTGAGGAAATTAACACCTTCGCAGGAAATTCATCCAAACCTGTCTTGGTTTGCACGACCAATAATAAATTTTCCCTTGAACTTTCCTTTGATGAGGTGGAACATTGTTATTAGAACTGCGTTCTGTGTTCTGAGAAATTATGAAGCAGAGCAGAAATAATCACAACTCAACGTGTACATTTTCTCAAGTGTCGCAATGGCCATTGAATGAATCCTTCAAGTGTTTTCAAAGCAAGATTTTGCCGTTGCATCGTTTGGAAAATTCCCTCTCAATTCTCGGCATGAATAAATAGTACAATCCCTGTCGCCTCGTCGTTGTGTATATTTTCCCACACAGCACGTGTCGGCAAATTACGAACGGTTTACCGCCTGAACACTCAATGATCGAGAGAAAACTGTTTGCCAAGTCATTCAATCAGCCATTGGGATATTTACACTGCTAGCTGATGCTGCAAGACATCATCATCACCATCGGTTGTCACAAGTTTGTGCAAACAAGCAAGCAAGCAAGCATGCAAGCAAGGCGTGCAACCGACAGCTACACCGAAATATCCGACAAAACAAGAACATTAAATATACATTGTTTAATGATTCAGAAGCTGCTAGTCTATGCTTCATTAATAGCAAGAAAGCACCGAGTCGTTAGTACCTCCTTCGAACTAGTTGAATGGTTCGCTGGAAGTGGTGAAATTCGACTTCAAACATCCTTGCAGGCATAACATGAACGGATGTAGGAGTTTATCCATGGGAAGGGTATCTTACTCGTAATCCGGTGGTGAAGCACTTATTAAACAGTGAACTGATTCCCGCCAATCATCGCCATTACTCAGCCGTATTCAAACCAAGCGATTTGATTTTTTGAATATGGATAGTGCCAAATGTCTCATGTATGAGAAATCAAAGCGTTTCGTTCGAATACCATTAGGTACACCCAAAATAAAAAAGCAAGATTGTAATGCAATTTCGCATGATTTGGTTTCATTTCTCGTAATGGATCGTAACTTGGAGAAAAAATGCAACATTGGTCGTGGGCAAAAAAGCAACACATTAATTCTATTAGAAAAGTTCAATGTGTGCGTGAGGTTGTACAGTTGATTAGTAGTAGTAAATTCAATGGCCCACAAAAAAAATGCCGCTGCCGAGAATCGAACCGTGAACGTCAGCATAACGGCTCCTTATTATAACCATCCAGTCACCATAACAAATTGAGGTGAACGGAATAAAAGCCCTACAGTTGCTTCAGTTGTCGAGGCACTCAACGTTACAACAGTAAAGCCAATATCGGTCGCACACACTTACATGGCTTCGTTTATTTCATAAATCGCATGGTGACCTGAGAGGGAGATGGGAGTGTGATGACGAGTGAAAATAAAAATAGAACACTTGACAGCGAAATAGCAACAGTGGCAAATGGCGTAGTGGCGTTCTGCGCCATTGTCTCACCCATATTGAGAAGTTGGTGACGGTTGAACAAAAACTCAACGGTTGCTGCGACTGTCGAGGCACTAGGCACACAGCGATAACCGCTTGCACACACTTGCATGGCTTTGTTTATATCATAAAGGGCTTTGTGGATCCGGATTTCTCAAGATATGATTTCAAAAACTGCAATTGCATTTTTGCTACAATTTCAACTTTTGGGTGACATATATGTTGAATTTTCAATGGTAGCTGCGAGTTTCCACCTTTTAAAATGAATAAATGATCCAAAAATAAGACTCGAATGATATCCGGCAAAAAGATGGAAATGATCCATAACATTCATTAATGTAATCCATATTTTATAAAAAAAAATCAGCAATTTAATGTGAAAAGTGAACCATTATATAACTAAAGTAATGGAAATGTCACAAGATCTGAGTAAAAACGCAAACGACTTTAATTTTTTGACAAAGGACTACGTCTTTGTTTTCGACAATGTGGTACAATCTAAACAAAATATCTATTGCGAACGTCTTTTCTCCAAGATTTTGCTAAATGTATGCCTCAATCGAAGGAAAATATTTCTACGCGTCGATTCCAATATTGAAAACTATTGATTTTTGAACATGAAACTATTTAAAATAACGCAAATATAAGTTGATATATTACAAGGCACTTGGTATTAAAAAAATGCACTGCATTCTCCTATCACAGACATCAAATTTAAGTGAGGAACGGCTATGCATTAGCGGAAGGTGTTTAAGGGGGCACCTTAAAGGGTGTCCACGATGAAATTGCCACACTATGAAATTGCTCTAACTTTTTAACCGTTGGGTAGAAAATTTCATGAAAATTTGGGTGGATTTAGTTCATAGTGCATTATTTAAATCCTGCAAGTTTTAAAGTCCTGTGATCAAAACTCGCGGACATGGAGTCGAAAGAACAGCTCGTGCGTGATAAAATCTTGCGCATTCATCACGAGAACAAGGATCTCTCGCATCGTTCCATCGCTAAAACGTTGGGAATCGCGAATTCCACGGTGTCGCGAGTGATTAAGCGGTTCGAGGAACGGTTGACCACCGATCGGAAGCCCAGAAGTGAAGGAAAAAGTATTCCGTACAACACCAGAAATCACAACCGCGTAGTTGGGGCCTTCAGCCGAAATCCGAACGCCTCGGTTCGGGATGTGGCTAAGAAGCTGCACCTAAGCCGAAGTTTTGTCCAGAAAGCCAAAACTAAGGCTGGGCTTCGAACGTTCAAGGTACAAAAGGCCCCTAATCGCGACGAGAAGCAGAACAAGTCCGCCAAAACCCGTGCCAGGAAGTTGTACCTCAACATGCTGACGAAAGTTGAATGCTGCATCATGGACGACGAAACATATGTGAAGGCCGACTTCAATCAGATCCCCGGCAACCTGTTTTTTTACGGCCAAGGATAAGTTCAGCGTTCCGGATTATGTCCGCACTCAGAAGATGTCCAAATTTGCGAAGAAATTCCTGGTTTGGCAAGCCATCTGCACGTGCGGGAAGCGGAGTGCACCTTTCGTGACCCAGGACACGATGAACGGACAGGTGTACATAAAAGAGTGCCTCCAGAAGCGGCTGCTTCCTCTCCTGAAGGCCCACAACGTCCCAACAATCTTCTGGCCGGATTTGGCCTCATGCCACTACTCCAAGGACGTGCTGAAGTGCTATGCGGACAATAAGGTCAATTTCGTGCCGAAAATGTTCAACCCTCCCAACACTCCGGAGCTCCGCCCCATCGAGAAGTACTGGGCGATTATGAAGCAGCACCTTCTTAAACGACCTAAGGTAGTGAAGACAGTCGAGGAACTGAAGAAAGTATGGGTTTACATGCAAAAAACGGTTGATTCACAGGTTGTGCAGAATCTTATGGCCGGGGTTAAGGCCAAGGTGCGGGCATTTGCGTATGGACTGTAAATAAAATACGAGTAAAATGGTAAAATGAAGTTGATTAATAGTTATTTCTCAATCACTGAAAATTTGATGGCAATCGGATGAAAACTCGAATTTTGCGAATCAATTTTGTGTGTGACAATTTCATCGTGGACACCCTTTAGCATATTGCTGCAGTCTTTCGGTGGGCTCGAATATGTTGTTTCACCGCTCGACTACGCACCGTCAAGTCGTCTGACACAGAACAGTATTGCAGGTCACTTTTTAGTGATTTGGTCACTATTTTGAGACCAGTCACTAAAAAGTCACTATTGGCATCCAAAAGTCACTAAAGTCACTATTTTTCGAAAAATTATCACCAAAGTCACTATTTTCGTACCGCCGATTGTTAAAAGGTTAAACAAAATCACTTGTACCTATTGTTCAATAGTCAACCAAATTAAGCGATCTGGTCACACTGTATAATGTCGAGAAATATACACAAAAAAACTAGGTGCCCTGGCGAACGCTGTCCCGCCTGAATGTCCTGGAAAACTTATTACATGATGACATAATCTTGGGATATTCTATGCCAAACAAACTAACTTTACTTTGAATAGCCCATAAAGTTGTTGTTACACTTGTAGACCTTAAGTTTTGAATGACATATCTTAAGTTCTGAACTCAATGTCAGTTTTTATGAACCTGAACATCCCGAGATAATTTGATAATGACTGGTGAGCTTACGGACGCTTCACTGAAAGTGTTGAATACATATCGTAACTTTTCATAGATTGTAAAGCTAACTTTACGAATATAGATCCCGAATTCTGAATTCAAGGGCAGTTTTGATGACCTAGAACATCCCAAGATATCTCATTATATCGGTTGACCTTCGAAAAGATTCACTTAACTTGGTTAAATACATACATTGTTACTTTGTTTAGTCCAGAGAGCTGAAAATTACAAGCTACAGCTGTAGATTTTAAGCTATGAATCCCAGGAAAGTTTGGATAACCTAGAACATCCGAAGCTTATCTCATAATATCTGTTGTTCTTCCAAAATAAGGAGTGTATCGAAAATAAGCTATCCACAAACTTTCTTTCAAATTATGTTGAAAACCGATATTTTATTCATACAAAAAATTGATCCTCTATTGTACGAGGTTAAACTTCAACATAATGAAGACCGGATGAAATTGAAGTTATTCCTTCACGAATTTTCGAACTTTGGATCGAATGCTCTTCATCCAGTTCCGGACAAGTGTTGCATCGCATTTTTTGTACGCTTGAGCCCAAATTTTTTATGAACTCCTGCATGTTCCCAGCTGCCTTACCAGTCTTCTTGAAGACCCTCTTCACGATTGCCCATTAACGTTCGATGGGTCGAAGCTGAGGGCAATTTGGAGGATTGATATTTTTCTCAACGAAATCAATACTCTTTTCCGCAAGCCAATTGAGAGTGGTTTTGGCATAGTGAGCCGACGCTAAATCCGGCCAAAACAGTGGAGGTACACTATGCTTCTTATATAAAGGCAACACTCTCTTCTGGAGACACTCAGATCGATAGATTTCCGCATTTATGGTTCCGGTAGTGTAAAAAATGGTTGACTTCAAACCACAGGAACATATTGCTTGCCATTCCAGTACCTTTCGACCGAATTTCTCCACTTGAATCGACCTGTCCGCATCGCTCACATCCTCCCAACGACGGCAGTAAAGTATTGTGGACCTGGAAGGGTTTTTGAGTCCTCCTTACATAGGTCTCATCGTCCATCAAAACGCATGCATCCGGACGCTGCAAAAGACGCGAATACAATTTCCGGGCCCTTGTTGCTGCTCGGTTCTTCTGTTTTGCACTTTGTTTCGAGATTTTCGGCTTCAGGGGGTTTCGCCTCTTGATACGCTGGATCATTCCGACACTCGTTCCTGCTTTTTTCGCCAAACCACGTATTGACATTGATTTGTTCTTCATGATTAGAGATACCACTTTCTGCTCCAGTTGCGGGTTGAAGGAACCGGGTTTTCTGCCTCTTCCTGGTAGCTCATCCAAAAAATAGTGTTCCCCAAACTTATTAATGATGGTTTTAACACTCGCATGATGAATTCCAAACCGCTTCCCCAATTTTTGGAATGTTAATACTCTTCTCACTTAGCCATGTGTCCAGAACCTTAATTTTCACTTCCTTTTCAATCAAATTCAAGCGATCTGGTCAGCTACCTATACAAATCTGAGTCAGCCCTTCATTACCTCTGGGACCGTCAATGGACAAATCTAGAAGGACGAATGTCTCCAAAAACGACTTCTGCCCTTCTTGAGATCTCACGATGGCCCGACACTGTTTTGGCCGGATTTGGCATCTTACCACTATGTCCGGCCCGTCTTATACTAGTACAAAGATATTAATGTAGTTTTTGTACCAAAAGACGTCAACCCTCCAAACACTCCGGAACTTCGTCCAATTGAAAAATTTTGGGCAATCATGAAGGCAAAGCTCGTTAAAACTCCAAAACTGATAGAAAATGAACTTGAACTAAAGAAAGTGTGGTTGAAAGTAAGTAAGCAAGTTGGTCCTATTATTGCCCAAAATTTGACGAACGGGGTCAAGGCAAAGGTGCGGGCATTTGGGTTGGAGAAAAGGTTCAATAAACCAATAATGTCAAAACTTAACCATTTAGTAGTACTTTATTTCCAGAAAGTTTGAAAAGAATCGGGCTCAAGGAAAATTGTTGGTGACCTATTTTGTGTATCCAAATTTCATCGAATACAGTCTTTAAAGGAGATTTAGGGCGATGGCAACATTCTATCATCCCAAAGGTGTCGAAGAAACCTTGGTTTGGGGGTATGGATGTGGATCGAGACTTCATTCGTGTGATGTCTCGCCTCATGTCCAACCATTATTCTTTGAACGCTGTTGCCCTTTTCAGACTGTCAAATTAATTTGCCCAACTGTGCTCATCAAAATTTCCATTACCACGCACTGACTCAACATGGCATTGCTTTGAACGTCGCGTCCCGGAGTAAATGGCCAAGCACGTTGGACAACCAGCAAGCGATATATTAACAGTTGATTCGAGTCTGCAACACGGCTTAACGACCATGTGTTCACAAATTGTAGTTCCTAAGTTGTACATAGTGGATTAAGTAGATTAGGTTAGTTGTTGGCGATGACAAGCGCTGTGAGGGCGCTTTGGCCAAACAGGCGATGGTTTAGTTTGTTGTTGCTAGAAAGCGGCTTGCTATGCAGTCGGTTGATCCAGCTAGTGCATAATGCTTTCTCAGCCGGTTGGCGCAACCACGAGGGGCAACATGGTATATATCACACAAAAGGCACTGTCCAGGGCTATTATTATGATTTTGGAAATAGTGTTATACTGAATTACTATAAAAGTGAGCATGACGCCTACCTTTCTCGTGAATCCTATTCGATTCGTAATTTTATCACTCTGTTGGACATTACCGTACATTCTTAGAGCGGAGTGTTCATGGAATGTCGCAATCGAGGCAACAAATCTGAATCAAAACTCAATCTAAGTGAATTTTCAACCATTTTTATTATAAGCTATATTCTATAATAAGCTGGAAAGACCTAGAAGGAAATGATGAATTAGAAGGAATTACTTTCATGCTTATTCCCTTTCACGGACTTCAATATCCAATAGCAATTTTCTTTAATCTTCATTCAGTGAAACTTTGTTTCGCGTTGCATAAAATACTACCATGAAATAGTCACTTATTGTTATGACTTTTATGCTGACGTAAGGGCAACACGACACTAACAAAACGCGATGCGAGACAAGACACAAGGCTTATCGTTCTTACAATTTAAAAAATTACCTTTTGATCGACCGGTATCGGGCGCGATGCTGCCCATCTACGGGACTAAGGGAGGGGGCGTTTCAAAAGAGAAGAGATGGTTACTGAATTCTCATCTTTGTCTAGTAAAACAGACATTTGATAGGAGGGTCGTCTTGATTCGGATGAATTGGAGATACAAATCGATTCCCATGCGTTTAGGTGCGACGGTTTCTTACTTTTTTAGTAAATTTTGCATTTTTTTCAGTCCGCTGCTGCTTATTCATTCTGTTTCCGTTTATCAAAAGCGTTTATGTGTTCTTCTTTTAAACGAACCTTTACTTTGCGGCGGGTTCGTCCGATGTACACAGAGGAGCAGTCCTGGCAGAGCACTTGGTGAATCTCCGAATTTTCGTCCGGTGCACTATGGTACGAATGGACAAATTTCGCGACAAAAATCGATAACTCAAAAACCAATAACTTAAGACACAAGATGTCTTCGGGAGATTTATTTATAAACATAAGATCTATACATATGTTAATTTATAAATGTAAATGTATTTTGGTAAATATATAAAAATAAATAGAAAAAAATTACATATAATGATGTAAATAGAAAAATCCTCTATATCATGAGAATAAAAAGTTGAAAACTTTATTAGGAACATAATAGGACCACTCAAACCAAAAGATAGATCTTAATTTTTTTCAAATAAATCTTCCGAAGACATCATTTGTCTTAAGTTATTGGTTTTTGAGTTATCGATTTTTGTCGCGAAATTTGTCCATTCGTACCATAGTGCGGTGGAACCTTGTCCTTCAAATTGCATAGAACGTCGCGTAAAGTGCTTTCGCCTTTGTAAACTATGTGTAATCCTTGCCGTTTGAGTATCTATTTTTTGGGTTCATGACTTTAGGATGTCGTCCTCTTTCCTGATCATCATTAAATCCAGGAAGGGTATTTTTCTGTCTTTTTCTTTTTCTACCGTGAACTTAATTGAGCTGTGACGGGAGTTGAGCATCCTGATGGTTTGATCTACGTAACACTCTTGCACCGGTACATCATCAACATAACGGTACCAAACTCGAGGGCAAAAAAAAATCCTTCTCAGCATCTACCTCGAAGTCGCTCATTAAGAGGTTCGTCAAAAGGGATGACAGTTTGCTCCCCATGCAAGGTGAAAGTTAATTGATTTCCGTTGCTCTGACTTCACACTCATTCGAGCCACACCTGAATTCAAGTTGCATCGTGGTATTGGTCATTTCCGGAAATGATGCAAAATAGCAAACACTAGAAGTATTGAAATCGAGCGACATGCAATATTGATGAAAATTATTATTCTTATCAGCTTATTATTAACAACATTTTAATTATTATTCAAATAAAAATAAAAACGTTGATTGAAATAATAAAAAATAAAACATTATTATAAAATAATTCTGATAATAAAAACTATTAGCATTGGTAATACGTAGGTCTTCTATCCATTTTATTATCCGATTTCATCTCACTTCTCAGCATGTAGCTGGAAACTTTCACCTACCCCCGGGCGTGGGGCCAAAGGGGGTTAGGCTCGGTGGATACATTCGTCAGTTTTGTAAACTTACATCCTTATTTGTTTGCTTCGGTTGGATTAGTTATGGTGATTCAGGAACCGCCGGACAATACTACAGGTTCCAAGAATCACTGCTTTCTGAATGCTGCTCAATTCTTTTCGTAGATCCAACTCTTTAAGGGAACGTATAAGAGTACGGGGTACAATTCCGGCCGCCGAGATTATTACCGGAACTATACGGACTGCCTCCAAATGCCACATCTGCCTCAACTCCTCCGCCAAATCGTGGTATTTCGTAATCTTGGTGGAGAACGTTGAATGGACGTTGCGATCCAGCGGTACAGCGACATCGATGAGAGTTACACTCTTCTTCCTTTTGTCGTAGATCACAATGTCAGGGCGATTGGCATGGATGAGTACATCCGTTAGGATCTCGCGATCCCAGTACAGCTTAACGCAATTTTTTTCCAGAACCGGGTCTGGCAGGTACTTGTAGTAGGGCACGTAATGGTTAACCAAATTGTGCTTCAGTGCAAGTTATTGGTGGACAATCTTGGCGACATCGTTGTGACGACCGAGATACGATACTTCTGCCAATGCTTGGCAGCCAGCAACAACATGTTCGATCGTCTCTCCTACTGCGTTGCACTTTCTACAACGGTCTTCTACTTCTTCGTGCAATATGTACCTGCGATAGTTCTTCGTCGCAATTACCCGGTCCTGGATGGCTACCATGAAACCTTCAGTCTCTGAGAAGAGGTCACCTCGCACCAGCCACGTATTCGACGCTACTTTGTCGACAAGCGCTTGTTCCAACTGATGGGGATGCGTCCCATGCAGCTCCTTCAGCTTCCACGATGCAACTTTATCGTCAATAGTTTTTAGGTCACAGCCCAGCTCATAGTCCTCCTCCGCCAGATGGAGGGCGCTGAACCCATGGTCTGCTTCACAAACAGCACGGTAGACTTCATGACGGGTCTGGCTTTCAATGAAGTATGATATTGGGTGATGCATGCGATGCTTAGTGAACGCCACTCGTACTGCTCGTTCTATCGCCTCCAAGTCAGTTTTGGTCCACTTTATCACTCCAAAGCTGTAGGTCAACAGGGGCACGGCAAACGTGTTAATCGCTTTTATCTTGTTGCCTGCCGACAGGTATGACCTCAGAACACGGTTGACTCGATACAGGAACTTTTTCTGCAACTCCTTCTTGATCGTTGTATGGCGAATCCCGTTCAATTGCAGGAATCCAAGGTACTTGTAAGACTCGCCTTCAACCATATTCCGAATTTCCTCCTGTTCGTTGATGCGAAAACTACCGGTATCCGACACTTTACCCCGAAGAAGATTGACTGTTCGACATTTATCGATTCCAAACTCCATCCGAATATCGTTACTGAACACCGTTACAAGCTGCAAGAGTCTGTGCAGTTTCCGCAAACAGCTTTAAGTCGTCCATGTAGAAGGTGTGGGTAACATTGGTAGCTCTTCCTCCACTTTTCAAATGGTAGCCATAGTTGCATTGATTGAGTGTTCTGCTAAGGGGATTCATCGCAAGGCAAAACCACAGCGGGCTAAAGGTATCGCCTTGGAAAATTCCCCTTCTTATGCTGAGAGTTCTGGATCTTAGCACCGTTGCTCCGTCAGTAATGTGAAGACATGTACTCCACATGCCCATTGCATGCTGTAATAGCCTGATGATTCCACCATCTACCTTGTACGACTGCAGTGCCTTGATAAGGTACGAGTGAGGAACTGAGTCGTACGCCTTTTTGTAGTCGATGTATGCCATGCTCAGGTTTCTCCCTTTTTTGGCTAGCCTGACCTACAATAACTGCATCGATGATGACCTGATCTTTGCAGCCTTGCGTGTTTTTCCGGCAGCCCTTCTGTTCTTCGGTCATGACATTGTTCGCATCGCAATGGTTTTGTACCTTTCGGTTGATTACTGACGAAAGCACTTTGTACAGGCTTGAAAGGCATGTTATTGGCCTGTACTTGGCTGGATTAGCCGTGTTCTGATCCTTGGGAAGAAGATAGGTTACCCCTCTAGTAATGAATTGTGGCAGCCGCTGGGGGTCCTCTAGTACCATATTGAAGCACTCTGCCATTCGTCCATGGATTGAGGAGAACTTCTTATACCAGTAGTTGTGCACAAAATCTGGTCCTGGTGCAGCCCAATTCCTGGTATGCCGGGTAGCCTCGCGAATATCCTGGGCGGTAAATACGGTGGCGACCATGCTTCCAATTCCATTACTCCTATCCTCTTCCTCTTGCAACCACATCCCATCACTGGTATGTTGAACGGGATTCTCCCATAGATTAGCCCAAAACTGTGTCACTGCGTTAATCTCCGGAAGTCCTTCGTTGTAGTCGGTTTTGTTGTTTCGGATGCGGTTGTAAAACTCCCTTTGGTTAATGTTGAAAATACGATTTTCCTCCTTTCGCTTCGAACTTTCTCCATACCGACGCATCCGTTTTGAAAGAACACTCAATCGCTGTACATGGGTGTCGAGGACCTCAATAATATTAGTTTCAGTGAGGTCACGGAGTTCTGCGGGCTTGACAATTTCAGCAACATGACGAACTAGCCTCGCTGATCGGTTTCCCTTTGTACTGCGTTAACCGACCAATTTGGTCCGTAGTATGGTGATTCGGCTCTCCAACCGCATCATCCATGCGGTTTTTGTGCGTTGGTCGTACGTGCCCTCCGTCGTTTCCTTGTGGGTACGTCCGTAAACCCAGCGTTCTTACAATAGCCACAGCTGCAGAGTATACTATGAACTTCAGGGTCCTCAAGGTTCTCAACGGCTTCCAAGTACTGTGGCAGGATATCCTCGTTGAGAATGCTTACTGCACTTGTTAACCGGTAGGAACACTGCAGTTTTGGTATCCTGTGTCGGGACATGGGGTCTGTCCCTTGGAATTGTGTTACTGCTGCGTTCATGTTGAAAGCTATTGCGCCCAATAGTTGCTTTCGTTGTTGGTCCACTGTTGGTTCTGGAGCGGTCTGCTCGTCCGTTGACACGTTTACCGCTACAATCGACTCACGCCCTCCACAGCTCCCTTTGCACTTCCAGCTTGATGCACTGTACCTCGGCAGGTGTAAGCAAGTTATGGCACATGATTACTTGCTGTCTGGTATACAATTTGTTCCGGTCAAGCTGGTTAGTGAATCGTGGGAACCGCTCGTTGAACATCTCCAGCATACTAGGTCTGCCAGACATATCCGTTTCCAACCTCGTGCAAACGTAGTAGCACCGGATCACGTACTGGTTCATCTCCGTCGTCCACATGATCCCCGTTGCCTTTGGCGGCCTGCCAAAGTGAGCGATTGACGTCGGTCAGCCGCAGCATCGTTGGCAGGTGCAGCATTGCCTTGGTGTTGTCTACTGCTGCCTGGTCTGTTTTGCGTATGAGTTACGGGCTGAGCCCGTTGACTGGAGGGCCGCTCTTGCACCTCCTCTTCCTCCAGCCGCTGGCCGCTCGCTCTGTCCCCCGTTCCAGAACCAGCTCCAGTAGGGGCTCCCTCCTCGGGCAATCGCATTGGTCTTATTCTTCTATTTCTCAACTCCATGTTGGTGACTTTTGACCGGATGTCTAACCGGTGCCTTTTTGCCGGAAGGCGCAACGACTAACCGGTTGGTGGAGGCTTGGACATTTACCCTTATAGCGGGGTAACTCGCTTTGACAGTGCTGCTTTCGGATATATTTGGGTTTTTGGAAGAAACTCAACAGGGTCCAAATAACTGCTCAGTCTCTCCACATCCTAGACAGCCCCCGCTGCTTGTCCGGGACTGCTTATTTAATTTGCAGCTAACCTCCATATCTGAAGGCCGTTCATTATCCGCAGACTTTGACCCTCCGGGTAGCTTGCAGCTCAGCTCCGCAGAGTCTCCACTTACTCTACGGTTCCACGGTTATCATTTTTATTATTATTATTATTTTTATTCTCATTATAATTATTATTATTATTATTATTATTATTATTATCATTATTATTATTATTTTTTATTGATTTGGCTGTTATCACTTCTGTTTCTGTTATAGTTTTATCTATTCAAATTATGTTTTTGAATATATTTTTTATTGTTTATTTTGTTATGAAGATTTGTGTGAGGATTATAGCACGATGACCGAACTATGGCAGACGGTGAATACTCTGCGTGGCAACAGACGACAGCGCACGGTGGTACTCAAGCGAACGGACAGACAACCCCGAAGAAGCGGCGGAAGAACTGGCTAAATGCTACAGCGCGAGATCAGCGACCTCCAGCTACGCCCCATCGTTCCAGATGGTGAAGGCAGCAGCTGAACGAGAGTCCATAGATGTTTCGCCCAACACTGATGATGTGTACAACATCGACATTACCCTGAATGAACTTCTGTGGGCTCTCGACAAAGGGCGAGGTGCTTCGACAGGTGCGGACATGATAGGGTATCCATTCTTCAACGTCTTCTTTTGTCAGTAAAAGTTACGCTCCTTGAACTGCTGAACAAAATTTGGCACAGTGGTGAGTTTCCTACCAACTGGCGGAATGCTGTTGTCGTTCCCATTTCGAAACCGAACAGCCACGATTCCGGACCCGATGCTTTCCGACCAATCTCGCTCACCAGCTGCAATGCGAAGCTGTTTGAGCGAATCATCAACCGCCGACTGACTACCGAGCTAGAGTCGAGCGGACGACTTGACAAATGCCAGCACGCGTTTCGAGCAGGACGAGGTACCGAAACCTACTTCGCAGAGCTGGAGAGATCGCTTCCAACCGTAGGTGAACACTCACTGACAGCGATAGAGTGCCGCAAGGCTCAGTTCTGTCCGTGACGCTGTTCCTAGTCGCGATGCAGCCCATCTTTCGGGCAGTACCGAGAGGAGTTAATATTTTGTTGTACGCGGACGACATCCTTCTCGTGGTACGAGGAGAGAAAAGTGAAGGCCTCCATCGCAAGCTGCAGACCGCCGTCAAGGCCGTAGACAAATGGGCGAAGAGCGTGGGATTCTTCATGTCAGCAACAAAGTCCCATGTATTTTATTGCAGTCCGAATGCGCGTCGGGAACCAGGACATGACATAACCATCGAGCGAGTCGCAGTTCCAAGGACCAACCGGCTGAGGGTTCTGGGTGTTACCCTGGATCGGACCCTAACGTTCAAACCTCACTACCAGATGGTGAAGAAATCGTGTGAGTCTCGATGGCGGATTTTAAAGATGATCGGTGCAAAGCTTCCGCGTGGTAATCGGACATCGTTGCTGCAAGTGGGGTCGGCCATAGTAACCGCAAAGCTGGCCTCCGGAGCTTTTGTGATCCGACACTCTTAATTATGGTCGAAACGGGAACTCTACCGTTCGACCTGTTGGCAGTACAGTCTATAGGGCGGACTGCCATCGGAATAGCTGTCAAGAATCGTGGCAACATCTCCCTTCCGTTGATTCAACGAGCCTCGAACCGCATCGAAGAGTTGACAGGTACAGCGCTCCCCGCTGTCGGTCAACTTGTGAGGCAGAGTGATCGTGTATGGCACGCACGAAAGCCTACGATTGTGTGGGCCGTAAAGAAATGCGTACGAGCCGGTGACCCTCCAGAGAAAGTCCGCGCAATCGTGCAACATTTGCTGAACACTCGTTTCCATCGATCTAAAGATGAAGATACGGTAGGGGCCGCATTCTTCAACGGTGGTATTGCTGGTACCTACAGTCTTCCAAAAACATGCAGCGTCTTCTCTGCGGAGGCATACGCCATAAAGATGGCTGTCACGATCCCGAACCAGAGTAATGAGCTGGTTGTTCTATCGGATTCTGCTAGCTGCCTACTGGCATTGAAGGCGGAAAAATCTCGGCACCCATGGATCCAAGAAGTGGAAGAAATAGCGCGGAAGAAACCTATTCGATTCTGCTGGATTCCTGGGCACGCCGGAATCAGTGGTAATTCCGAAGCCGATCGACTAGCCAATGAAGCCAGGAGAGAACAGGCAATCGATATACCAATTCCAGGAGAAGATGCGCTGAGAGAAACTAAACACCTGATACGTCATCGGTGGGATAACCAATGGTATGAAACTAGGGAGTCAAAGTTGAGGGAAGTTAAGGAAGATACCAGCAGGTGGACGGAACACGGGAGAACGGCTGAACAGCGTGTCCTTACACGTTTAAGGATCGGACACACGCGTCTAACACACACATTTCTGGTCAAGAAGGAGCCACCACCCAATTGTGAATGTTGTGGCACGGTGATGGATGTCCGGCATTCAATTCTCGAATGCCGGAAATTTGAAACCGAAAGGCAGCAAAACAACATCGGGCACGAGACGCCCTGGGAAATACAGAGGAGCAAATAACACAAATGCTGAATTTTCTAAAAGAAACAAGACTGTTCTCCAAACTGTAGCGAAACCAGAAAACGGAAGAAGCCGAAGAAGAAAACAAGAAAAAGGTGAAAGATGCCAAGCCGGATGGACAAACAGAAGTCGATGAAGAAAAACTGGATAAAAGTAGCGATTGAAGTACGGAAGACAAAAAAACTGAAGAAGAACCGATCGGAAATAGCAGCCGTAGCCGTAGCAGTAGCCGAAGAAGAAAAACGTAACGGAATCAGCGGAAGAAGAAAACCGAAGCGGATGGAAGAAAAACTAAAAGCAAGGAAAATGAAGGAGGCAAAACGGAAGAAGTAATGCAGAGGAAAGAAGCAAAATGAAAAATTGAAAAAGAAGAAGTCAACGTGAAGGAGAGAAACGTAACACAACCGAAGAAGAAGTAAGGAAGGACAAAGTGGACGAAATGAAGTCGAAGAAGAGAGCGTTATCCAACGCTCATCGTGGGAGTGTCACCCCCTCGGAATAGTTCATAGTTTGTCGGTTCAAGTTTTTTGACAGTTCGTTTGAATTTTTTGCTAGTTTGTGTTTTCGCGCTATTTTTTAAAGCCGAAAGTTGACCAGGAAAATAAATTCCACTTCATAAGGCTGTGGGAGCAACATCCGGTGTTGTGGAACCCAACTAATCCCGACCGTCTGAGGAAGTGTACACTTAAAAGTGAGTGTAGGATTTTTGCTGCTTTGCAATTCCTCAATCCGAAGAAAATCAAGACCAGAGAGTTCCGAAGTTCAACCTTTGATTTTGACCCTTAATCCAATAACCCGTTTTGCAATTTTAAAAACCGAGTGGATCGAGACCAACACCAGCAGGGCGCGCAATTTGAAGCAAAAAAAGTCATGATGAGATGGCGGTTCTTTCGAACTGCGTCGAAATAGTGTCCGAACCCACGGAACATAAAAATCCAAAAAATCCGGCCACTGTTCTGGGTAAATGGAGACGTTATGGGCTGAAGACTGCCTTGTATAACAAATGTGCGATGGCTTTAAGGAACTTGAACTACAAATTTGAGCAGGCCTATGAAGAGAAAATAATTTTCAGAATGTCCCAAGAGCAGCTGATCGCCCTCGCACCAGATTAGTCAAAGACATCAGATTAGTCAACATCAATCGGAAAATACCCCATCATCACTGATCCTTCCTTTTACTCCTTTGTTGACATACGTAAACTTGTATTCCATCATAGCCATTAGAATGATGCCGAATTTCTGGTTATAGTTTAAATAATCACTGACGCTCTTGGGAGGGGCGTTCATACTAACGCTCCTATCCAATTGGAAAATTGCCATTTTTCTTCAAAGTCACGTGAAATTGACAGCCACTTCTCTACTAAATAATATAAATAAACTTGACATTTCAGTTTAATTTTTGTTATTGCTACTCTATGAACCGATACATACGAATAATTTGAAATCTCAAAGCAATGAATTTAACCGATTGCCCTGAACTCCTCAGAAGGGACCTTCTCTGAACTTCCCCAAAGATCTCTGAAAAACTTCCGCAAAGTTTTCTGAGGGATTTCCCCGAAGTTCTATAAAGAACATCCCTGAAATTACTTTCCTTAAAGTCCGTGAAGATTTTTTCCGAACTTCCTTGCGAATTATCCTATGTTCTCTGAAAAGCTTTCCCGAAGTTCTCTGAAAAGCTTTCCCGAAGTTCTCTGCAGAACTTTACCGAAGTACTTTGAAAAAAATCCCCGAAGTTCTCTGAAAAACATCTCCAAAGTTATCTGAAAAGCTATCTCTGAACTTCTATAAAGAACTTCCCTGAATTTCTGTGAAGAACTTCCCAGAAGTTTCTCTGAAGAATTTCTCTGTAAATTCTCTGAAGAATTTCCCTGAAGAATTTTCCTGAGCTTCTCTGAAGAATTATCTGAAATTCTCTGAAGAACTTTCATGAAGTTATCTGAAGAACTTGTCTGAAATTCTTTGAAGAACTTTCTTAAAGTTCGCTGCTGAACATCTCCGAAGTTCTCTGAAGAGCTATCTCTGAACTACTATAAAGAACTTCCCTGAATTCCTGTGCAGAACTTCCTTTAAGTTCCTCTGAAGAATTTTACTGTAGTTCTCTGAAGAACTTCTTTGAAATTCATCTGCAGAAATTGCCTGTAATTCCACTGAAGAACTTCCCTGAAATTACTTTCCAGAAATTCTCCGAAGAACTTTCCCGCACTTCTCTCAAGAATTATCTGAATTTCTATGAAGAACTTCTCTGAAGAAATTCCATAAACTTCTCTGAAGTTTTCTGTAGAACTACCCTCAAGGTCTCTGAGGAACTACCCTGAAGTTCTCTGAAAAACTTCCCTGAACTTCTCTGAAGCACTTCCCTGAACTTCTCTATAGAACTTCTCAGAAGTTCTCTGAATTTCATCCGTTAGCATCACAGGGGGACGGCTTTCCACACCAAATGAAGACTGAACATCAGCAACAATTTCCGGTGAGATCTATCTGGTTGTAATTAAATTTTAACCGTGCTGCTAAATACGTGCCATCCTCAATACATAGTAAACTTTGATGATGGAAGTGTATGCACAATTCCATTTGATGTTTGTACTGTGTTTAAACCTTGCCTCGGAATAGACGTGAGTAACCAGGCATTCTGAAATAGGTTACTGGAGCTTAACAGTGCTATCACCTTCAAACTTCCGGACTAAAAATGTTGACAATAGTTCGTTTGCCTGCAGATATTTTTATTCCTTAAAAATACTGCCGGACACCCTCGGAAGCTGAACCGAAATACCAACTCCCTTCTTCCAATCGTCCATATGCCTAACGTTCCACTCCTCTTAAATCCCACTTAATAACATTCTCCTTAATTGGCAGCTAAAAAGGGCTTTCCGCTCCCCCTGTGCACAACCTTGACGGATCTTCTCCTACTAGTTATCGTTTTATACATTGTGGCTCCAGTGGCGATTTCCAGTCACCGCCTACGTCATCAGCATCACTAACCTTCTACAGAGCAGGGCAAATGAATAAACATAAATAAATAGCAAATGAGCTCCGAGGCGTGGCGGCATGACGTGCAGATAAACCAGATGATGAATTATTCTGGAAACGGGCTTGCAAGTGCCATAACTACTGTACGAGGAGATGTGTGGTCATGAGAAGGCGCAAGTCCATCAAGTTGGAAGACGCTCCTCTTCGGGGCGCAGCAGAGTGGAGTTCCTTCATGCGTCATAAGCCGAATTAGGGGAAATTTTATGCATGCCAACACTTCGGCAAAGATACCATTCATAAGTCGTGCATTACGACGAGTGGGCCGGTGTAGAAAGGGGAGACGGAGGCAAAACGCTTTCCCGGGGCGAAACGGCCCACACCAGAATGTCGTGTTAGGGGTAATTTGGCCTAACTTTTCGTGAAATATTTCGACGTAAGGTTTCTGCGACGTGTCTTTATAGTTCGTATGGATTAAAATGTCAAAATTTCGAATAAAAAATCTACGAATCATCTTGCTCACATGTGAACTTCAGGATCTACGGTAAAACAGAATGATTTTCGATTGCAAATCAGCATTTGTCATGATTGATGATAACTTAACGACCGAAGATAAATCCTAGAGAGTTTGAGCTGTTTTGCGGAATAACTGTAACTAGAAAAGAGAAGAAAAATTAGTATTTTCCATTTTAATTCCAACTACCTTTTTGCTTATCTTGACAGAACCGCGTAATTCGTCTACAATATGCAGACTTCTTCAGTGTCTGATATTTATGATTGATATTTATGTATGTTAGTCGTGAAAACCTCCAACTGATTGAAGCAATGATCTCGAAAATCTATCGAGAAGTGTTTCTGTTTCAATTATCTTTGAATTTTCATTTGGCTCCGACCGTTACCGTCTGATCAAAATAGTGTGGGTGTGGTACTAATAGATCGTTAGATCAGCTGTTTGTTAGAAAATTCTATTGTACACTCTTTAGAAAGCTTTGAATGATGATACAGCCTCGAGTTGAAGGTTCTACTCCAGCGTCCTAACCTGTAGTTGGTAACGCATTACTTCTTGCTGCTTTCAGTTTCGCCCGATAACCACAAGCTCGTTCGACATCGGTAATGGTCGTTTCGGAGGATTTTCCATACGTTCGATCTTAACGCGCTTCCGAAATTTGCCCATACGATTAGCGTGAAAACGATTGGCATCGTACTTATTCTCACTTTCACAGTTTCTCAAAATTTATTTTTTCCTAAAAGTAAAACTCTATCCATCGCGAATCATAAACACAACAGAACAATTGTTCATAACAGTACTCATTGGAATGTGCAGTAAATGTTACTTCAGAATATCATGCACGAAAAAAAAACGTTGTCCGTGATAAAATTTTTTTTGATATTTGCCGGAACGTAACATTTCTTGAAAATTTTCAAAACCGGCTGATGAATATGTACGCGTATTATATTCATGTTTTATTTGTAAAATTTTAAATGCTTGAGTAAATTGAATGGAACTCGTAAAACCATAACTAGAGGTTAATCTCATAAATAAAGCAATTACTAGCGTCCGCTGTTTAAATTTTTCGTGATGGCAGCCATTCGAAAAATGTACATAATGCATACATAATTCATCTCAAAATGAGAAAGACAGATTTGAAATCCTCGACATTTGAATTAAAACCTTCTCGGTCTTTTGAAGAAGCAGGTTATTTCAGCCGTTGCACGTAGCGCCTTTCCAAGCGCCTTTTCTCTCTCTCTCTCTCACTCTCTCTCTCTCACACTCACACACGCACACACGCACACACACACACACACACACACACACACACACACACACACACACACACACAGGATGGCCACAGAATCTTAATTTAAAAATTCCCGCATTTTTCCCGCATTTTTCCCGCATTATTGCTTTATTTTACCGACAGGGAAAATGAGTGAATATAAGTTTGATTTTTAGATATTTTTAGGAAATTAATGCAGTTTTTGAGAAAATGGTTCAATCTGGAATGCTTCTGACTTGTTTCAATTAACCAAAATGATGGATAACTGCTGAAAGTCGGGCTTCTTACATATTGCGAAACCTGTTTCGCATTTAGCAAACGAGAACAAAAATCGCTATGTAGGGAAGCGGAACCTATTCTCACCATATATCCACATATATCCATCACATTCTGCAGCCATCCAACTTCAAACGTAAAAAGATATTTAATTTCTCCAATAAATGGACGCAGTAACCAAGAATATATAATCCTGGTAAATAAAATTAGGTCTTGAATATAATTAAAAGCTACAAAAACGTTTCGGAGACTTAAATTTCGTAATAATAATGAGCAGTCAGATTTTGGACACAATTTCTGACCTTTGCACTACAAATTCGTCGTATTGATCTAACCGTACTAGGGAATATAAAGGGTGATACGGTCAAAATTTGGTCAAGGGAAAACGCGTGTAAATCAGTAAAACCACTCCATGGCCTTTTTACAGTAATGGCAAGATGCCAAATCCGGCCAAAACAGTACGGAACAACCGTGTTTCTTCAGGAAAGGCAGCAGACGTTTATTCAAACACTCTTTCACGTAAATTTCTTGGTTGACAGTCCCGGAAGCTATGAAAATGCTGCTTTTCAAGCCACAGGTATAGATGGCTTGCCAAACCAGATATTTCTTTGCGAACTTTGACAGTTTCGTGTGCTTGAAAATATCTGCTACCTTTCCCCTTCCTTTTGCCGTATAAAACTCCTGTCTCGGAAGCTGCTTGTAGCTGCTTGTAGACGTAGGTTTCGTCGTCCATTACCAGCATCGTGAAAGAAATACGTCAAGTTGATATTGACCAAATTTTGACCGTATCGCCCTTTACTCGAGCTAGACTTGAAGTTTTCTCGTTAATTGCACTATATCCTCGCACATCTTCGTTGCGTAATTGCACAAATCATAAAAATTACACTTCACTTATTACACTAGCCACACGAGAATCTACGAATACCTGATAAAATACTAGAAAACTATGGGATTAATTTTCACAATAATATAAATACGCTTGCACCTATTCTGAACTGTGTTAACAATCGACGTAATCGCTTGATGTTGCACTGCTCACATACTGTATAGCAAACACTTCAACGCTAGTGTGCGTGTTCAATCATTCATAGAGCACTCTATGCCCAACGTTATGGAGAGTCTTGTTGTCAATATTCTTATGGAAGAATAACAAACAAACCCTTTCGTTTTGTCTTGGTTATATGCATGCTACCCAACACACGTGAAGGGCTTTCAAATGATCTATTTCATTTTTGGGTGTAGTAGTGAAGAGCGTTAACTTGTTTGTATTGTTTTCTTGATTAAAATCAGTACGATTAACATATGTACACAGATGGGATTAATGTTTTTCGTGATATTATTAATATAGGTACATAGCAGTCGTAACTTTTCCGTATTAAATTGTAAGAAAATTATCAGAATCGAATGTTTTGAGTGTTGCTAAACGATTAACGCTAAGTGGACGAATAAATTGTGAATTACTTGTGTACTCAGTGTTCGGTATTCAGTGCATATTCACCGATTTCCACTGGAGGTCGGCTTATTGAGCTCAAGATAGGTTCCGCTTCCCTATAAGTCATGAATCTTTCAAGTTTCTGGAAGCATGAACATCGAACCAAAAATAGTAAATCATTTGCTGTTTTCGCGTACAAAATGATGCAAACTATACTCGGTATGAAATTCAAATCATGACGCAGATAAAAGGTGCTTAACTTTGTTGATGATTTGTTATCCTTTTTTTCTCGTCTCTTTCAAAAGTTCTTATGGAATCCGTTGATGCCAAAAAAAATGGTCATTATTATTATGTTTCCGGATCATGGGAAGCTGGCACCGCACCAAGCATTTCCAAATGTAAACATCAGCAGTCATCGTATCGATTTTAATAAATGGATTTGAAAGCATTCCACACTCACAAATTCCACTCCCACAATTTGCCGAACCATTGCTTTTTACCAAATTTGTCAATAGTTTGACCAGCACGGACCGTGTAGAACTGGTCACTTGGTCTTATAATGAAATTTCACGTAGGATTCAGTTTATCGTATAATTTACGGACCCAGACGCTGCTGGTTTTTCACTTCGATTTGGCTTATTCTGCTTGTTGAATGTCCCTAGTTCATTTCGTAGCTTTGTTCGGTCGATGTTACTCTCCGAAGTTCCCAGCTTTTTGGTCACATCTTGAACGAAAGTACCCTTTTCATGGAGAAAGCTAAGATTTTCCGGTTCAGGTTTTGGTCCATAGGACCGGGTTAACGTGCAGATTTTTTCTTGTCCTGAAAGGAAGACCATACTTCTAAATTGCTTTACGAATAGCTCCAATGCTCGCATCTTCCATTTTCGCAACTGACTCAGCGAAACGTTGGGAAAAGTGCCCCATTTGTGAACGATCCGTTTGCTTCGCATTTTCATGAAAAGTTTATGCACTGGCACTCGAGAGTCACAGACTTATAGATTGAAAGGTAAACAATGATACACAATAATGATCAGCTATTTGAGCGTCTTGTGAATGCAACAGTGGCGCATCAAAATCGTGCTTAAACTTTCTGGGACACCCTGTATGGGTGGGTTATTCTGTGCAAATTGAACAAGAAAAACTGAAACAATCATATTCAGAGGACGGCGGCCGGTATGGTGTATTCTTTGATTGTTTGTTGTGGAAGCGCCTCGATTCCTCAACAGGCAGGAGAAATAGAGGAACGTCGCCAACAACAAAGAGAGATGGAACTGTAGTAGCAATGGGGTTGATGCCGTCTGCCACCTATGTACAATTTTATTCTTGATCAATGTTTAATAAATTTTTAAATAAGTCAAGTTCAATCACAAATACTTATTCGCACTTCAAAAGCCGTAGTTATCTACTCTCTATTTTGAAGTATATTTTGCTCGTCAATGCCCAGAGATTGGCCAAAAGCCTTATTTTCTTTGCTTCAAGCTGCTTTACTGTTCTTTCTGCTTCTCTCTACATTTTTTTTGAAAATCTGCTTCACCTTTTTGTGCTCTCAGCGACTTCGTGATATCAACGTCGTTGACAGTTTCAGCGTTATGACTTCGTAGACAATTATCTGCGCAACCAAACCCTTCTCAGTTTGGTTCATCACCAGGCACTTTTCATTTATTGATAATCCTCGCTCGATAGTCATATTTCCGTGCGACAGCACCTTTTTAACAAATGTTGTCAAATTTGACAGCTCCTTCTTGGAATGACCAATCAGGTCTAGTCAAAATTTGTCCAAATGCTGTTCTTTTCTCTGGAATCCCTGCAAAGTCTTCAAAGATGGCATCGAACACAGCTGCCCAAATTCTTCTTCTACTTTGTCAGCAACTGCAGCGCTCAGATGGTCTTTGTCTACAAACGTTTCCAGAGATAGCTACAGACGCTTTTTAGCTATGCCCGTGAAGTGAGTAATAAAGTAAGGGTTAATGT
>JASCZW010008425.1:0-51105 GCA_034211315.2 Aedes japonicus
TGAACGGTGGAAGTGGTCTGGTTTGGCTCGTGGACGTTGCGTGATGAATTGTAGATCCGGTTGTTTTGAATGTAAAATAGTTGTTGATAACAACGTTATGATGTTGATGTTAAATGTAGGTGGAAGATTTCAGTGAAATAATAATAGCTCATAGCTACTGTTTTTGTTCTATCTAACCATGAGCCAGAAGCAATCTAGGGAGACAAAATTAACAATTCCACAAAATTTCAGCAGAGTTTTGTTTTATGATAAGCTCCATAAATTAATATCACTTTAAAAGAAGGCAAGGAATGGAATAACGAACATTATTTGATAATGAAGCATATTTTATTCAGAACTGTTCAAAATTAATTTATTTTGTTATTTAAGCTTGGCAAGAAAAAAAAATGCACAAAGCAATATACTACTGGTTTCCACTCAGTACACAGATAGAAAGAAACATTGTATTTTCTGCGTTATCTAATGCACATAAAGGGAATGCTAGATTTGGCAGAAAACAATGGGATATTTAATGTAAATTTAAGCCAGATAACACCTAAATCTATTCTTGTGTTTGAAAAATTGCAAACAATTTAGTTATACGCCTCCTTTAGCTGTAATTAAACGAGGGGAAATTTTACGCCGTTGTTACAATTCATTATTTTTCTCTGTGTAGCTTATTATTGTAGTACCCTTGGCACTAATAATTGCCTCCAGACGACGCACTGAAAATTCATTCAAGTTTTTATTACGAAATCGAAGGTGTACTAACGAATCTATTCGTTGTTTTCTGCAACGGAACTGATTCGTACTTTTCATGAAGCGACCTTCGTAATTAATGGCACAAGCCCAACTGTAAAAAGCACGAAGCATTTGTTGTCACAGAAAGAACATTCGTGCATTGTACAAAAACAATAAAAAGAGCTACGAATATTTTGTTACAAATTAAAAAGAAATGTCTCTCTGCTGGTTGTATGAATGACTGACGGATCTACTTTACCGACTCGGAATGTAATTGAAAAATAAAGAGCACAACCTTGAGGAGTTGTCTAACGCTTATGTCTTAATATTTCGGACATACGGTTATTTCCTGTATTTTTAAAAAAGAGCTGATATTGAATCCCTGATTGATTTCTCTAGGCCACTTTAACTCATGAGAAGATACTTGTTTAATGAGTTATAAATCCTGATCGCACCTTAATTTTTTTTTGTTGGGATGAATTAATGATTCCCGCAGCAGCAACACCAACCAGCATGAGTACGATAAAAGAGAAGCTGCGATTGGTTAGTCTTCACGGAATTCATATCATGCACAAAAAGGTGTGCTGATAGCATTTCACCAGACAAAAACGCAATATGCATGATTCAAACAATATACAGAGACATTTGTTCTATGTACAAAATCTATGTTTACCAAACGAAGGAAAGCCAATTTACGAAAACAAATTTTCAGTACGCACAGTGCTTCGAATGTATGAAAATGAGGGACAAATCTAGCGTTTTTTTTTTTACATTAGGGCGGATCTAACATTGAGAGACTCTCTTTGACTACTTTCTCTTTCATTTATATTCCGATCACCTTTATGTTTCTCATTCTACTATTTGTAGAGTATGCTAACCAGCACTATTGTGGTTCGATCTGTACTGAAGAATGTCTCGAAAGTGTTATAACCCAAGCAACACAGCTTGTATTAAATAAGTTTAAACTACTGTTAAATGACAAAACTAGGTTTTAAATTTAGGTATATAATACTTTATTTCATATTTTAATATGACGCAAAAGAGCGCAAAAAGTGAAGCCTTATAAAACTTAAAATGGAAAAAAATTATCCTCATACAAAAATATAATATCGCCAAGCGTGGGATTTGAACACTAGTCCTTGGCGGGATAGGTTTGTAGCTTCTTTGCTAAACCAACTCAGATTGTTGAAAGGTGAACTCTAAGTATGTATGATATGCTTCCCGTTGACAATGAAACCACAATGTTCATCGTAAGGAGAAAAAAGAACACGTTTTGCAAAACAAGATTGATGTTATGTTATTTCAACAGCATATGGAACTGCCCATAAAACCTTGTCATGTTTATGAATTATAAATGTATGGAAACATGTTTTTAAAACCAATAATGAAGTAGTAAGCACTTGGAGCAGTGGAAAACGTATTTTTAGCTCGACCGTTTGTTAGAGTGATAAACAAATCGACCGTTTGTTGAGAGTGATATCGTAATTTGAGTTACAAACCGCTCCGAACTTGACATGTTTTGCAATACGTTTATAATGCATTTTATAATACATACAATTATAAATCATTCTTAAAAGATGTTTTGTTGTGTTACTTGGGAATGGCGCTGTAATAAATGAAAGAGAGTGAGCGCGAGAGAATCTCTAGTGTTAGATTCACCCTAATAAAAAAAGCCAGAGAAATATCAAAACCGGATAGTAAAGCTCGGTTCAAAGTAAATCTGGACGCACGGATTTTTACACCACCGCGTCCCTGGTGGTTGGAAGAAAAACTTTTACAGGCATTTTTTGATGTTTCATTGATTGAGAAAAGTTTTTCTCGATTGATAGACGCTTCTCAAAACTACGGATCATGGAACTTGAGAAAAGAAAATTAATTGTGCACAAACATCTAGAGAACCCACCGTGGTCTGCCTCGAAAATAGCAAAAGTGTTCAAAGTCCCAAAGTCAACGGTGCGTACTGTAATCAAACGTTACATGGATGCTCTGAGTGTGAATAGAGCACAGCGCATCTATCATAAAAGTGGCACTAGGGACAAAGAGCTGAGGAGAAAGGTGTCGAGGTACGTGATTTGGCAGAGAAATACGATTCCAACTTTTCCACCGTGTGTAACATTCTTTTAAGAGAAGGATATAAGTCTTTTTGTGCCAGTAAACATCCGAATCACTTTCTGAAACAAAATTTAGTGGCCAATAAGCGAGCACGATTACTATACCAACGAGTTTTGATAAAATTTGTAACAGTCATTTTAGACAATACAAAGATACAATGAATATTCAAACATATTCAATTAATATTTTTAAAGGTCAACAAAAATTATAGAGCAATATGTTCTGGGTCATCCAAATTATCCTTCAGATCAGAACATACAGTTGCAACGAAAGCTTTCTGGGCTATGCCAAGCTACGCTGTGTATTGACACATATTTATTGAATTTCTTGGAAGACCAACAGACATTATGAAATAATCTTCTAGATTATCCAAACTGTCTTGGAATTCAAAACTGAAAATCTACAGCTGTAACTGTAGCTTTCTTGACCAAACAAAGTAACAAAGTGTAAAGGAAAACAAATATAATCAAATGTGTTGGGATGTTCTAGGCCACCAAAACTGCGCTTGAATTCAGATGTTAGGATTTACAATCGTAACATTAGCTTTATCACCAATGCAAGCTGTCTTTGGGGGGGGGGTGGTGGGTTTATTGTCTCTTAATTAAGATAATCGGATATTTGGAAAGGCGTAGACGTCTTATCTGATGTAGTCGAATTATAACTAAAAACTTTATTTACACAAAATCTGGAGATCAAATACACTTTACCCGACGGTCGTTGTCACTGTAGTGATCAGCCGATGATGAGCCATCGGTGTAGGTAAACAAGTGTTCGTTGCCATGTGTTATATTCACGCTGGTATGGTCGAAACCGCCACATGCCTATATGCATTCAAACACATTCAGTGAATCTTCATAAGGTCACCAGTCATTATCAGATTATCTTGGGATGTTCAAGTTCATGAAAACTGACTTCAGAGTTTCAGAACTTAAGATATACAGTAGTAACTGTAGCCTCTTAGGCTATATAAAGCAACAATAACTATTCAAACATATTCAATAAATATGTTATGCTTATTTTCTTAAGCTTCCGCATACATCAAAGGATAATGATAGTCAGTTTTAGGTCATTTCAAAACATAAGGGCTACAATTGTAAACGTAGCGTATGGGCTATACAAAATTAAGTTAGTTTGTTTTGCATGAATATCCCAAGATTATCTCATAATGTCTGTAACTCGAAGTTGAGTTATTAGTACGAGACACTGAGAAGTTCTGCACATTGAAGACGAAATACGCGTATCTGACAAGATAAGCAAAGGTAGTTGGAATTAAATGGAAAATACTAATGTTTCTTCTCATTTCTTATGACAAAATATGTTTTTCATTTCATTCTCAATACTCTTGTAAAACAAATTTCAAGATAACTGACCAAACGGATGTATTTGGTGTTACTTGGAATTCTTGGAATATGGCAGAATTAAGGCATGTTCGTGAAAAAATATGGATACCCGTAAATATCTACATCTCTGGAATACTTCATCAACTAGAACCAATATATCCTACTTTTTCAATCATTTCTATGTTAGGTGATACTACAAGCTTTTAAATCAAAGATGAGCAAATCCGAAAACCAATTGTAGCAATTGAAATTGCGGAGTGCGGTTGCAATGAAAATCCGGGAACTTGCAAAAAAGTTTGGATTTCCTGCAAACACTGTTCATAACGTGCTTAAATCTTTCGATACACGTTTGACAACATTTAGGAAGGCTGGGAGCGCACAGTGGTTCCAACGTAGAAGGAAGGCGGTCATAAATAATTTTTTTGATAGTTTCGTCATAGAACCATATGTCTTTAATGAATTTAAGGTCGCTGAGTCCAAATTTGAGGTCAATAAGAACGGATCGATCCACCATGCAGTGATAAATTGCTTTTTAACCTTTCTTACAAATAAATTAATTATATCCCTTGAATTTTACGTTTATCATGGGTCATGTGTCTAGAAACGACATGAATCATGTTGGACCCATCATGTGACATCCCAAATGACATGAGAACTACCGAATAACTGAAATGGTATTGATATCATGTACTCAGACTCGTTATATTCGAGCATACTCCGGATATTTTAATGGAAGTGGAAAGATTTTTTTATTCAAACACGTAAGAAAGGTCATATTTATCTGTTGTTCTCTTTTGCTGTAATAGCAATACTGCCCATAAAAGCATATCTGTCCCATCATAGCTTGATTTCCTATTCATATGGGCAAATTATGCTTTTATGGGCAGAATAGTGAAAGTTCATTTCAGTAAATTTAGAAATAAACAAAAACAAATCTTTATTAACGAATTAATGAATCAATGTTAACTGATAATAAGCCAATGCATTACATAAATGCACTTATACGCATAATAAATCCAATACGTCTTGAGAATGTTCCTCTCTTCTTTTCATTGATACCTGCCTTAGGCTAGTGATGAATGGATCAGAGCTTAACAATAATCTGTGTAACAAGTCTGTGTTGGTTGCTACTCGCGATATCTTGCGGGTATGGTTGAGCCTAAACTGCGTTGATGTTCTTGTTATTTGATTCAGCTGCCTCCTCTGATAGCTGCCCAATCGATGCTAGTGCGTAATCAATAACAGTTTCGCCATGGATTAAAACTTTGTGCACAGAAGGTGGTAGATACCAAGGATACCAACCAACTTTCGTGCGGTGATCAATGCAAATTCTTTGAATTTGGTCTTCTTGATCATATAGCTCAAGCCAAGACACTCCAAAATTGTTCTGCATCGATCGATAAGCTCCTTATCCAATCCTGTTATTTCAGCTGATACCGCAGAATTCTTGAAAAACTTTCTTGCGGTATTTCGGTCGTTCGATGTTCCGCTTCCCCCAGCTCGAGGCTTATCGATTACCAAACCCATTTTCTCTCTGAACTCATCCTGAATACGTTTCTTTGCTTGTGCCACAGATTGCTTCTCTCCTGGTGTTCGAGCTAGCCATTTTTGAATACTGAGAGGATATGAGACATGGATCAGATACTCAAAAAATCTTATCCAACAATGAAGAAGTGATAAGCCAAATTCACAACCTTTTTCCAGAAGCGGCCTACCAAGACTTTTGTCGATATCGTTCATCTCTGTAGGCTTTGCACCGCAGATCTAGCATCTGGTGAGAATACGGCATAGTACGATAAAAATAAAAGTAAATGAATAAAATAAACTAACAAAAATATCAAAATATCACACCTGTTGGAAGGTGTACCGGATAAGGCGCTACAGCATTTCCCATCAACCATTGTTAATTGCAAACGATGATAGATTTGAAGAGTGTGGTCTTTTAAACAGATAATTGCCGGCTGCAAATTCTCAATTTTGTCTTTGAAATATCGCTCTTCCCGAATGGTCATTTCGGTGGTTTCTTTTATAAACTGAAGACGAATTGGCCGGCAGTATCTCGTACTCGATGGGCATGGATTTTTCCATATAATTTTACTGCCAACAATCATCTGTAGAGGGACATAAGAAGTCACAAACATGTTGCTATCCTGAATAGCTGGATCCGAAAAGCTTTGCTTATATTCTCCATGACCACTCGATCCATCGAATCCCCATTTGCCCGTCAAAATAGCAGCAGTTTCAATTGGCAGTTCATCCCAGTTTTTTTGAGGTAGTGACTCAATTATCCTCAAAGCCGTATGATTTAGTAAGTCCTGTAATTCAATTTCGGAGGCTGCTTCAGAGACCGTCATGTTTTCAGGATAACATTTACTTTTAGCTTTAAGTATTTTCTGGTATGACGGTAGTATTTCGCAACTGAACTTGTTATTTACAAACTTCCTGATAGTAAGGTATTGGCTCTTTGTCATCTTCGTTTCTACTATCAGCGACACCACTTCATCTGAATCTATAGCTGGAGGTCTTGACATACATCTCATTGCTGAATTGCACGCTGAACGATATGCTGTAGTATCGGTTTTTGTCAACTCAGCGGTCCTTCTACGTTTTGAGCGAGGACTGCAGTCATCAAAGTCTTTCCTGGGCCGTCCACGTCCAGACGTAGCCATGTTAGCCCTATGATTATTCAATGTAAGGCTGACATGCTCTAGTTTATTCAACCACGAAGAATTCTTTCGAATACACTCTTGCTTGACTCTTTTCGATCTTTGCCAGTAAACTGACAGTCGAGTGCATATATAATGTATGCGTGAGTGCAACCCGTCCAAATTAAAGTTTTGAGCATTAGGAATAACAGAGTACAGAGAATGTGATACTTGTTGTATCTTCTGAGCGTTTTTACCGATTTTTGTAGTCGAAATATCAAAGATATACATCCTCTGAAATGTACATTTCAACTGTGTACCTAAAAATATTTTATCGTCAATTTATATCGGTCGTAAAATTGATTGTTAATAATTATTTGAAAAATAACTTAAAACCACATGTACTATTGTACTGAACCTGTTGTGAAGTTTTTTTGTTCTAATCTTTTGTATTTATTTTGGATAAAATACATAAGCAAATGTAGGCAGAAAGCAGAAGAATGTAAATTCTTCAGTTCTGAAGGCAAACCGTACGAAGAACATGTGACAAAAAAAAAACACAGTAATTTGCATATACTTGCAGCTATTATGTGCATGTGGTTCAAAAAGACTTTAAATCAACATTTTGGTATACGTGGCTCATGTAAATTCGGGTAAGATCATAGTTTAATTTAGTATTAATTTTAACAGATTTTTTTATTATACCGTGGACCCCCGGAAATCTGATCGCTTTTAATCTGAATACTTTTTAATTTGAACCATGCTCATCTGCGCGACGTGCAAACTAAAAAGTGTTCAAACGTCATTCAGCATTTGGAATGCAGTAAAACGAAATGGAACATTGCGAAACGAAACGCAGAATCAAAACAAAACAGCAAATAAGGTAACCAGAAACTTTCGTTTTTATTGCGGACAGGGTTACTAGATGTGCAAATTAAAAATGAACCCCGTTAATATACATGCGTTGTCGTTCAGATTAGCGGGGGTCCACGGTATAAGCTTTTGTAGCTTTCTTTTATACATACACAACTGTTCCTAATAGAAAATAACAATACTCCCCAAAACCTCTAAGAATGTTGATACATGCCTTGTTTTATGATATCCATGACAAAAAAAAACCATGTTGAAATACCTTTGAAATTCACTTAATAGCGAGAAAATTGAACCAAATCCGCTTTGGACAGACTCGAAAAAGTCAAAAAATGCAACAACTTAAATCCTTTCGCGCAAGTTTACTTGCAGATATTTGCGGCTAAAATGTGTTTGTGGTTAATGAATGACATTTTGATACACGTGTTTCGTGTAAATTAGCTTAAGATCATTGTTAAAAGTAAACATGAAAATTAATTGATTCTCTTAGTTTATACGCCTTTGTTTACGTACACAAAATTTCGGGGCTACAAATGGTGAGTTGACAACTTGGCAGGAGGGTGCGACCGACCTCTGGTCCTCACAAGTTTCTACCTCACGCCTCCACGAGTCATATGATCACAAAAGACTGCCAGCTGAAACATGGAGACGCTGGTTGGCGTAGCCTGGGCAATGTTGTCAATCTGACAATAGCGAAGTGAGGGGGTGCGACCGGTAAATCATGTCATAATTTTCCATTATCATATCTTTCAGGTCTACCAGGTCATCAGGTATTAAAAAATAATTTAACATTTAATATTAACTTTTTTTTCCCATGGCAGTCATACATTGTCTAAATTTTCTGGTTCATAATGGATGCGGAAGTTTGTCTACAATTGCAACAAAACAGCAGTCGGCACAGATGTAATTTTCAGTTCATATTATAATATCCCTCGACTATATATTATCATAAAGGACATTGTTTATTCATAACCATTATCAATCTTCTTTATCACCATCATTATCATTTTTATCATTACTGGTTTTTTGGGAGTTATATTTTAACATTTTTTTTTAAAATAATTTCTCCTAATAGGTTATATATAATTTAAATTATTATGTCTTATATGTCCAATTATCATTATGATCTAGAAGTATCTAGTTGAACAAAAGAAGCTGCGACGGAATCTATGGTAGGCTTTTGCACTTATTACCTAATGTATTTTTAAATTTGTTTGCAAATGGACCTTTTTCCAAATCTGAGCTGTTTGCCATTCGGATAGTGTCTGATGTGTCTGTATCATAACTCACAATATCATTATATTTGATGAAATTGTTTTATTGATTTTACATCTTAGATGATTTAAAAATTTCTTGTTGTTTTTTGTTGTTGTTGTTTGTTGTTTTTCCATTTGTCTTTAACTCCCTTACACAGGAGCAATAATTATATAGCCAGCAAAAATAAAAGCGTATTGCTGTTATAAAATCAACATCAAGCAGCAAATAGTGACCATGGCAACAGTAAATTAAAATGTATATATGTTATTTTTGTATAATTTAACAAACTTTTTTAGGATACCTCAAATCAAGATTTTGGGAAATTGCTGCTATCGCTGAAAACAAACAAAAACTTGCATAAGCGTGAAACCACAGAACTCTACACTTTAACACTTTACAACATTTCTTACATTTCAGGATCCACCAAAGGGAGATCATAAATAATAGATACCGAGTTATTACAGTATTTTTCATTTACATAAATACATACACTATTATATAAATATTTCATGGGAATGGGAGGGACCATCAGGGCACCCGATTGAAGCACTCTGGATGGGGAGAGTGGAAATGCCAACTCCCCATTGTTAACAGTTTGTGAATAGAGGGCGGGCTCTTCTCCCCGCCCATTGGGGCATCCTCATGTTAGATTGCTTGCTCTTTTGACCAATTGTCCAATCTTGTTGTTGGAAGGAGATTCTTTATATCCCTGTGGATACGTATAAGTGATGTTGCCTATCGATCTACCCAACCCCTTTTTGGCCCTTCATACAATGGCATGATTAGGATAATCAGTGGTTATTAAAGCTTGATCAAGTCTAACAGCGAGGAGAGCTCACTGCTGTCGGACTTAGTTTCCGTGCTACAATGGGTGGTAGTACATATCATCATCATACTTTGTTTACGTACACAAAACTATTCATAGTGGATTTCAATACTCCCCAAAAGCTCAAAAAATGGTTAAACATACCTTGTTGTATGTTGTTGCCTAAATTCACGTAAAAGTGGAAAAGTTGAACTAAATTCAATTAAGCGTTTTGGACATAGAACCACGAAAAAGTAAAAAAATGCAACAACTTCGATCCTTTACCACAAGTTTATTTGCAGATATTTGCAGCTAAAATGTGTTTCTGGTTGATGAATGATATCTTTCCAACATTTTGGTATACGTGGTTCACGTACATTCACTTAACATCATACTTAAAAGTTAACATGAAGATCATCGATTACATTAGTTTATTCGTAAATTTGCCTTTGTTTACATACACATAGCTGTTAAAAGTGGATTTAAATGTCCTCCAAAACCCCCAGACATGATAATACATACCTTGTTTTTGAAAATCCATGGCAAAAACCCGCGTTGAAATGCACAAATTCACTGAAAAACAGTTAAAGTTTTACTATACCAAATGAAGCGCTTTTGATGGCTGCTAAAATATGACAAACAGCGTGACTTTGCAAGCTCAATAGTGAAACAATCCTCGCAAAACTTCATGGTACTATTGATGCCATCGTAAATTTCAGAGCTACACAGATAAAAGAAACATTGAATTTTCTGCGTTATCTAATGCACATACAAGGAATGCTAGATTTGACAGAAAATACCGGGATACATCGTGTAAATTAAAGCTCGATATCGTCTAAATCGCGTCTATTGTATGAAAGAATTCCATAAATTGCAAACAATATCGTTGTTTACGCTTGCTTTGGTTAAGAATTAAACGAGGGGAAATTCTACGCGCCTGTTAAAATTCATTATTTTTTTCTGTGTATGGTAGATGTAGGAAAATTAATTGAATTTGAAAATATTGACATGCGATTTCTTCATGTTTGGCCTATGGGGGAACCACTGTGGAGCGGAACAAAAACGGATCTCAGGAACCACCAGGAGGACGCGAAGCTGAAACAAATGTTGCGAAAGAGATCAGATCTTCCGCTACGTACTGTGGCTAGAAAAATACAAATGTTCCCAACTTTCGTGTATACTTCCAAGCACCGGCAAGATATGAAGTCGTTCAAGGTGAAAACTGTACCAAACCGTAATGATAAACAGAATGTGACGGCTAAAACCCAGTCTAGCAAGTTGCATCGCGAATAATTGACGAAGTTTTCCTGCGTGATAATGGACAATGAAACTTATGTGCTGGAAGACTATAAGCAGCTTCCCGGAATGTCTTATTATAATGCCATGCAACGAAACGGCGTAGAGGAGCAATTCAGGATGAAGAAAAAGGCCAAGTTTCCCAAAAAAATATTTGGTTTGGTAGGCAATATGCAGCTGTGGTCGAGCAAGCCAAAGCTTCATCACTACCGGAACAGTAAACAAGGAAATATACCGTAACGATTGATGCAATTCCTACGCAGCCATGACGCTCCCTCGCTATTCTGGCATCTTGTCACTACGCCAAAGATGTTTTGGAATAGTATATAGCAAATGGAATCCATGTTGTACCGAAAAATGCGAATCCACCTAACTGCCCGGAGTTGCGACCTCTCGTGAAGAGAGAACTCTCTCAATATAGACAACAAGCTACAACCATAGCAAAGTTTCGAAAATCTAGGACAAAACCACCCGCATAATCACAAACCATTACTGAACTATTTAACTTATTGTTGAGGATCGCATCCATTATTTTTACGTCATTTACACTTATAGTTGACAACTATAAACTAACAATCTCCACTTTAGTTTCAACAATATATCAGATGGTAAAAGGCCAAATAACAATATGCTGAATAGGCGGTTAAGTTAGGTTACCATAAAAAAATGGCAATTTTCATGAACAAAATTTTAGCTGTACTCTATGTCAAAAAGTTAGTATATAATAATCCAGACCGAGTGCAGACAATAATAAACCTTTCAATGACAATATGGCAAACAATAACAATATGTGTTAATGTAGAGGTCGTATGGTGAAAATGAGATTAAACTATTCGATAACAATAACATAAAATGTGATAATATATCTTATATTCGAAATACAGTTTCGACTATATAGCAAATTGTTTTTCGTTATGCGGGCAGCTAAATCGGTTGCAGAGAAATCTGCACAGACCCTAAATGCAGGAGTAAACTCAAAAAATCGTAGTTTCTTCATGCAGCTTACACACTGAGAAAATACAACCGAACTCGGTTGAGTTTCAACCGGGTTTTCATCTGCTGAACGCTCGGTAGTCTGTTCGGTTTAAATTTGAACAACCGATTTTTTGTTAAATTTTAACTTTCTAGCAATCTGTCAAATTTACCGGAAAACTCGGTTGACATAAATAAATCCAACCGGCAACAACCGAACATCTGTTAACTCAAATATTACCGACCGCTGTCAAACAAACCGACTTTTTTGTTGCAGTTACACAATTCGGTTATTTATGACAGAGCTGGATTTTTGATTGAAATAGCTTCGAATTTCATATGAATAAACCAGTTTTGTCAGTTACATTGTTTATTCATGCAAATAAACCTCATATATTACTAAACACGCATCCTCATGTTGTAGTCTCTCGGTAATGAATCCTAGAGGGTTTTAGCTGTTTAGTGGAATACATGTAACTAGAAATTAGAAGAAAAATTAGGATTTGCAGACTTCTTCAATTTCTCGTACTAATAACTCGACTTCTTTTGTATCTACCAAATTTGTTATAGAGTATCCGAATCTCGGGTTAACTCAAAAAATACAGATTTATTCGGTTTCTTGTTAGTAACCGAATTGGTTCGGTATAAAAGTTAAGTAAGTAAAATTAGTTTTAATATGACTAAGAATACACAATGAAATGAATAAAAAATGGATCTTAGATTGAACTAACTTTTTTATTCCAAATTTAATCTGTCCAGATATTGTCGCGAACAGGTCTTAAATTTACATTATCATTGATTTGAGTGTTATAACAACATCAGGCCAATTTTTCACACAGCGGTTCTACGTGTCACAAGATAGAAGCCCTATTTTTTTCGTGAACTATTATAAAACTATTTCTTTTTGTTACGTAAAAATTGTACTAGAAAAAAATGCAACACTTTCTTTTGTGAATAACTGTTTATTGCATAGATAAAAATCAATGCATTTTGAGTAAAACTATTTAAGAGTGTAATGTTGACATGTGCGGCATTTCGTCACAATCTGTCAAGTGGTAATCGAGATGGCTTCTAAGCAAGAATTTTTTTTTGGAAAATCCAGGCCCACAGGTGGATCGCGAAACAGTTTGGAATCGGCATGGTAAAATCATTCAAGGTGACCAAGATGACCCAGCGGCGTGCTGGCAGCGGAAGAAATGCGAAGACAACGCAAAGAAAGTGAGGGATTACTTCAAGCGCAATCCGAACCATTCGATTCGGGACATGGCCAAGAAGGCCAATTCTTCCGTCTGCTTCGTCCAGCAGACAATTAACCCGAGCAAAGGATTATACCAAATTGAGAACAAGTTCTAATACAAGGTTATCATTTTTTGATCACTAAATAAAGGGTGTCCACGATTAAATGGCCACACTATGAAATTGCTCTAACTTTTTAACCGTTGGGTAGAATTTAATGAAAATTCAAGTGGATTTAGTTCATAGTGCTTTATTTACATCCTTCAAGTTTTAAAGTCCTGTGATCAAAACTCGCGGAAATGGAGTCGAAAGAACAGCTCGTGCGTAATAAAATCTTGCGCATTCATCACGAGAACAAGGATCTCTCGCATCGTTCCATCGCTAAAACGTTGGGAATCGCGAATTCCACGGTGTCGCGAGTGATTAAGTGGTTCGAGGAACGGTTGACCACCGATCGGAAGCCAGAAGTGAAGGAAAAAGTATTCCGTACAACACCAAAAATCACAACCGCGTAGTTGGGGCCTTCAACCGAAATCCGAACGCCTCCGTTCGGGATGTGGCTAAGAAGCTGCACCTAAGCCGAAGTTTTGTCCAGAAGGCCAAAACTAAGGCTGGGCTTCGAACGTTCAAGGTACAAAAGGCCCCTAATCGCGACGAGAAGCAGAACAAGTCCGCCAAAACCCGTGCCAGGAAGTTCTACCCCAACATGCTGACGAAAGTTGAATGCTGCATCATGGACGACGAAACATATGTGAAGGCCGATTTCAAACAGATCCCCGGCAACCTGTTTTTCACGGCCAAGGATAAGTTCAGCGTTCCGGAGCATGTCCGCACTCAGAAGATGTCCAAATTTGCAAAGAAATTCCTGGTTTGGCAAGCCATCTGCACGTGCGGGAAGCGGAGTGCACCTTTCGTGACCCAGGACACGATGAACGGACAGGTGTACACAAAAGAGTGCCTCCAGAAGCGGCTGCTTCCTCTCCTGAAGGCCCACAACGTCCCAACAATCTTCTGGCCAGATTTGGCCTCATGCCACTACTCCAAGGACGTGCTGAAGTGGTATGCGGACAATAAGGTCAATTTCGTGCCGAAAATGTTCAACCCTCCCAACACTCCGGAGCTCCGCCCCATCGAGAAGTACTGGTCGATTATGAAGCAGCACCTTCTTAAACGACCTAAGGTAGTGAAGACAGTCGAGGAACTGAAGAAAGTATGGGTTTACATGCAAAAAACGGTTGATTCACAGGTTGTGCAGAATCTTATGGCCGGGGTTAAGGCCAAGGTGCGGGCATTTGCGTATGGACTGTAAATAAAATACGAGTAAAATGGTAAAATGAAGATTGATAGTTATTTCTCAATCCCTGAAAATTTGATGGCAATCGGATGAAAACTCGAATTTTGCGAATCAATTTTGTGTGTGGCAATTTCATCGTGGACACCCTTTATGTTATCATTGAGGCTAAATAAACAGCCAAATTAACAGAATGAATAACAAAAAAATACTCGTTGAATATCATAATAATAACTTATTTTGTTATCACTACCAACAACTTTGTTATCAATCCTGTAATGTAAGCAAATTTATTGAAATAGTTTCATATAATGTTATCAATTTGAAATCAAATTCTCATGCTAATCACTAAAAAAAATAGTTTGATTAAAAGCAAAATTGCATGTTCAAATATGCTGGAAATATTTATAGTTTTACAATTCAACTTATAACGGTCATAAAAAATAGTGTGTTCAAAATGTTAACATATGATAACAAAATTTTCCAATGGTGATAACTAAGCTCTGTTAAGCGATAACAGTGGAGATCAAACAGACAACTGTGATAACAGAACTTGTTACTTATATGATATCAGCTTGTTATTTTCCTTTGCTAGGGAAGCGGGCCAGACTCCATGTCTTCAAGATAAGGAAGACGCCTCACCGCATCTATAAACATAAATGGTCAAATCCCACATAGCGATTGGTGCACTCGAAATGCATCGTAATGAACGACGAGATGTACATTAAAGCGGACGCCTGGCCTAGAGTTTTTCGTCGGAAAGTCCCGCCCAGATGTTCCGGAGAAGTTCCGGTCGACAAATTCGCTAAGAAGTACTTGCTGTCTCAGGTGATTTGTGAATGCGGCAAATTCAGCAAGCCGTACATAACGACCGACATCGTCAACGGCCAAATATAAAAAGAAGAATCCCTCCCGAAGGGCCTGCTACTCTTTCTCCGGTCCCACGAAGGCGACAAACTGTTTGGGCCGTAGCTGGCATCGTGCCATGCAAAAGCGGTGATGGAGTGGTACGAAGCCAACGATGTTTTGTTTGTGCCGAAGAAGGCAAATCCGTCAAACTCGCCAGAGCTTCGCTCAATAAAACAATTCGGAGCTATTATGAAGCGCAAGCTCCGGAAAATAGGGAAGGTCTTCCAAAACGACAAGAATTTGATGAAAGAATGGATGAAAGTGTATTAGAGAGATGGCGCAAGTGTTGCACAGGATTTTATGGGTAGCGTTAAGTTCAATATGCGGACACTTAGCCTACACAGATAAAAAAAAACATTGAATTTTCTGCGTTATCTAATGCACATACAGGGAATTCTAGATTTATAATGGGATATTTCATGTAAATTTAACGATAACGCATGAATCTAGCCTGTTGTATGAAAGATCGCCCACATTGTTGTATGTCGCATGAAAGATTGCAAACAATTTTCCACGCCTCCTTTAGCTTGGAATTAAACGAGGTGAAGTTATACACGCCTGATAAAATTCATTATTTTTTTCTGTGTATGTTTATGTTAATCTAGAAAATAACATATTAAGGTCAAATTAAACCATCATCACACTTTGTCAGTTTTCCAAACTTTCTGTATGAAGATCGATAAACTTGTCTGAAGTAGTTTTCCTAAATTATCGAACAAAACGCTCTAAGTTTGTAGGAAGAAGTTCTTCGAACTAGTCGAAAGAAGTTGACCGAAAATCATGGAAGAGTTCCAAACTTGTCAGCAGAATGAAGTTTACAGAATTCCACGCAAGCTTTTCAAACTAATGAAAAATTCGAGAATTTTCTTAGCGTTTACTCCAACGTTCAGTGTTGGGACTTCATTGCGGTAAATTTCCGTTAATAATCGATAGAACTCTCCAAAACAAAAGTTGAACTTCTCTACAGTTCTGTTTAATTTTCTTGCAGTTTAACTTCTTTACATTAAAGGGAAACTTTCTTGGAGTTCTGAAGAACTAGCTGATGTTCCTGAAGTTCGCAAAAGTTCCTTTAATTTCTCAGTGCTTCTCTGAGGTTTGATATTATAGACTGTTATATACAATGTAAATACACTATCTATCTCAAATAAAAACGACCATACTGTAATTACTGATTATTCTTTCTTAAATTTTTCAACACTTTCCGCTGGTTTCATGTGATTTCTCAGGTTTACCTTTATCAAAGCCCAAAATTTTTCAATAGGGCGAATTTCTGGGCAGTTTGGTGGATTCATCTCCTTTGGTACAAATATGACATTGCTCCTTTTGTACCACTCTACTGCATATTAAAAGTTATAGCAGAAAGCGAGATCAGGTCAAAAGATTGTAGGGTTACTATACTGTTTTATCAACCTTCTTTGCAGACACTGCTTCACATAGATTTGACCATTCATTGTGTCTGTCATAATGAATGGACGAAATATTTTTCCACATCCACTTATGTCCTGCCACACCACTACCTTCTTGCCATTTTTTTTGGTGTAAATGGCTTTCACTGATCTAGGAACGTGTTTTCCTTCGTCGAGGTAGAAAACTATAGTCCCAGCAGAGTTTTATGTAAGTTTCATCGTCCATGATAACACAGCCCGATTTATAGGTCAGCAGTTTATCGTACACCTTTCGAACCTTCGGTTTCACAGATTCAGCTTGTTTGGTGCTTCGTTTTTGGTGAGTCTGCAGACCCATTTTCTCCCCTTGGCACGCATAACATTATTCGCTGAAGTGCTTCGCTTTTTCGTCACATCTCGGAAGGATGACGCTTGATATAGTCCCTTACCTTTCTGTCGATTGTAGGGACCGGGTTTTCTACCCCGTCTCGGGGAATCTACGAAAGAGCACTGTTGTTGATACTTCCGTAATGCGGTTTGAGCTGCTCCGACGCTCACACTTTCTCCTTTCGCCAGTTTTCTGATCGAAAGACCACTATGCACAATTCGTTTTCTCTGCTCGGGAGAAGGATCACGCATTTGCACACTTCCGTGCGAAAAATTGAAAAAATTGACAACATCAGTTCAATTTGGATGTAAACAACAGGACGCAGCCAACAGTTAGTTCGCATTTTGCACGCATTTTGAACTAACGGTTAATCATGAGTGTGTGTATAATTTTCGGAACAGTCTATAATCATGATGAACGAAAATTTGTTTTTACATTAATAATGTGTTTTTAAGCCTTCTGCACTTGTTCTTCACGTGGTGCTAGTTTGTTTTATGCTTGCAAAACCTCCATGTTGTTTGTATATATAACTTATTGTTCAAAATCTCTTTGAACTTCGTAGATTTTCCTGAATTTCCGTATAACTCCTCGGAAGTTGGTAGAAGTTGTATGAAATTTGTTGAAGTTCGGGATAATTAATTATCTAGATTTCTAAATCTGTTCTTGTGACATGAAAACACATAACTTGAAGCCAAAAAAGCCTCGATTATTATTGCTAATCTTCGTTCAGCCTTCAAAGGTCTTCAATAAAGTCTATTTGTAGCTGTTTATGAAGAGATTCATAATGTACTAGTTCAAAACGAGCTTGAAATGCGCCCAAATCTACTTCACTCTTGATTGAACAGGATGGGCATTTGTCAAGACACCGCTGCCTGTATTACAGTCAACTGGACTTGAACAATCTTGTTGATCTTCAATAATTATGTTAGAAAAAGTTACGCAAAGTCGATTTCATTCCAATTTTCCAAAATGGCTTAATACAAATTGAAAGTAATGATTAAAAAGTCATCAAATAACATATTGTCTAGATTTACTTTAAAGCAAAGATTGCAAAATCTCTTGACTGCAAACCATCTTTCTTTTATAGATATCTCACGCTTTTATCGTTCAAATGCTAAGAAGCCCATCGAATAGAACGACTCCATCTCCAATTCTGTAAATCCACACCTCTTCGACCAACAAAGCCAATTCGCTACAAATGATCCACACCTCTTGAACACCTCGCTCTGATCCATAAAACGAGATCATAACATTCTGTGGGCAGAGAGCTGAAAGCCGTTTTTCCCCCTCACCGACCGACGGCCAACAAGAACAAAACGCAACAAAGTCGCACATTTTTGCACGTCCACGTCCGCCATTGTCAGGTTGATACAATCTACTACAAGCTGATAGAATTCCTCATCGAAGTACCACAATCCACTTTACAACTGCCCACTTCAATAAATCTGTATCAATCTCCCGCGTCCCCCACCTCACCCCGCGAGGGCACAATAAAAATAGAATCGTTTTGCAACCATCATACAACAATTTCATTCTCCGGCCCTCCATTCCCTCTGATCAACCGGATTGTGTAGGAAAGTGTTTTTCACACAGCGTGCGATCCGATGGAGGGGGGCATAGGAGTTGTGAACCGGATCAACCGGCCTGCACAACAGCAGCAGCAGCAGCAATCTTGGATTATTCCCCGAAACATGTCAAACCCACTGAGAACGTGAATCACTTAGGACTTGGATGATGCCGGGCCGCTCGGTGACAAATGAATGTCGGAGGCGCAGGAATGCGAGCACTCACTGCGCTTCGTCGACTGCAGTCATGTCGTCTCGAATCCCGGGAAATTGTCATGCCATGTTCGTGTCGCGGATACCGGTTGAGTGCGGTTACGAGAAGAATTATGGTACTTTAATTGCCGAAAAAAATCGCAAGGGCCGCGACAGACAACAGAGAGACATCAATGTCAAAGTCACGCATTCGCGCCTAACGGGGCCCAGATTGCGGTTTTCGTCCGCTCCGGTTCCATCCGTCCGGTGAGTTATGTGATGATCATGCGGCCGGCGATCGGGATGTTATGCAAGTGACGAAATGTAATGAACGATCGGTGATGAAATCAATCGTAATTGGCCGGGCCGTCGATCAGGTGGGGCTGGAACCTGTCTGTCCGAAGCAGATGATTTTTTTTTCTTCTTCTTTTTCTTTTTCCAGTCTGGTTCATGCCCGGATTGACCTAGTCGAAGTTGAAACGGGACTCCGTTTGGCGATGGCTGAACCGGCTGCCATTAGGGTCAAATCGGCATTGTATCGAATTCGGAACGGGCACTCCGGTATAAGTCAGTCGGTCCGACGGTCGGTTTATTGAGGAACGCGATGATGTGAGGGTAAAAAACCGCAATTGGGGCTTGCATTGTTTGAGTAATGTTGTTTTTTTTTTCTCCTCTCGCTAACTTCTCCGGGTACGAAAGGTGATGATCAACAACGTGTGAGATCTGAACTAGTTTATTCGTTGCAATTTTCGATCTAGGATCTATGGAACACGGAATGGCGTGTGTTGGAGCGAGAGTGATGTTCGTAACGAGAGAATTAACTCAAATTAGGAAATTTATGATAATTGGAAACTACTAGCATCGCATTTATCTAACCAGATACTTTTTTCTTCTGTTTCAGGTGAGAACGGACAACTGTATTTTACCCATACAAAAATAGTAAGTTGGTATCCTTTTCGTTAACGTAAAACGGTATGGGAATGACTGCACAGTTCAAAAGATGCATGCCGTTTTCTGGCGAGTCTAATGCTAATAAAATGTTAGATGACGCCTAAATGAAGGTCTGTCTTAAAATTGAAAAAAAAAAACGTGGGAAATTCTAAACGTCCACTGAAAAAAATAATTAATTTTAACAAGCAAGTAAAATTTCCTCTCGATAAATTCCAAGTCAAAGAAGGCGTCAACAACGAAATTGTTTGCAATCTTTCATGCGCCATCTTTCATACAACAGGCTGGATTCAAGCTTTATCTGGTTTAAGTAAACATGAAATATCCAATTATTTTCTACCACATCTAACATTCCCTTTATGCAAATTAGATAACGCAGAAAATTCGAGGTTGTGGTACCCAACGAGTAGTGGGCCGACGCCAGATCCGGTCAGAACACCGTGTGTTCGCCCTTATGCTATTTCTTGATGAACGACGCAACTTCCGGCAGACATTTCGTACTATAAATTTCCCCGTTCACGGCCAGTCCGGAGCGAAATAATAGCGGCTTTGACATCCTCTTCTCGCTGAGTGTCAGCCACAGCAGCAGCTTCTTGGAAAACTTGGTGTGTGAAATGAACTTCACCTCGGAGCTCACTTCCTTCGTGAGGGAGTAAAATACGAAGTGCCCTGCCAGTCGTTGCCATTCAGGGTGAGATAGGTCTCGTCGTCCATCACCACCACCACGTCGCGATTCGCCGGGAAAATCGAGTTGACCATCTTATTCAGCCGCTGCCGCTGCGTCATTGCCTGCAGCTCCGAAACCAGTGGACACGACTTCCACTTCCTGACATGTTCATGTTCGCCAGGTACTTTTTCACTGTTTGGCAGGTTGAACCGACCTCCCGGCCAAGCGCACGCAGCGATGTAGCCACATTTCCCTCGGTCTTCCTCTTCAGTATCCTTTGGAGCTTCTTGTCGCTCAGGGTCGTCGGCCGTCCGGAACCGGGCTTTCTTTCGATGCTGTGACTGTTATCTAATAGTGCCAAGATGTTGTAGATGCCAGAACGGGCGTATCCGGCGTCCACAAAGTACCGCACGATGTCCGTTTTCGACGCGGTGGGGTGCCGTTCTTTGAACGCGCACTCTTCTGAACGGAGTTGCTTCACTGTTTTTGCCATCATGGTTAGAGTTCGACTGATAGAGCTGTCAAATTTTGTCTGCTGACTCATGGGTTACTATGATTGATGCTGCGAATAATTGCATTATTCCATATCACAAATATTAATGCAATGCAATGTGATCACACATACTTAAGCAATTGAAGTTTGATTCCAGATTCTGCTGGAAATTTTTGGTTGCAGCAAAACAAAAAAATTGTAAAATTGTAAGTGATCAGGCACAATTTACGCTCTACGAGGGATGGAGTTAAAGTTTTGTAACAAGTAAAGTACAGGAAAACCGAGATTTAAAGGAGGGCGGAAGGTGCCAGGAGGAGGTTTATATTTTTCCTCACTCTTAGTGTGACATAATTTGTGACTCTTAACGAGTTCCACGTTGTGTTGAGGTTTCTGTTATTTTTTCTCTTTATCAATTTATTATTTGGCAAAACAATGTTGGCTAAGTTCTCTTTTGGCTTGGCTCCATAATTACTTTCCCAAAAATAATCATATCATCCAATAAATGTCAAGCGTAGTAATTGGAGCATAAGACTAGCTGAAAATAATGTACCGAGTAACTTGTTTATGTTTTGTCACTCTACAACAAAAGTCACACACAACTCTTCAGAAATCCGGAGGACCATGCAGTGACCAGTCGAAATCGCAAAGGGATTGTGAACATGCTCGAACATTACATGTAACTAGAAAATGAGAAGAAAGATTAGTAATTTCTATTTAATTCCAGCTACCTTTTTTGCGTATCTTGACAAATACGCGTATTTCGTCTACAATGTGCAGACTTTTCCAGTATTGTGATATTCGACTCATTTTCTAGTTACTGGTTTCCAACTAAAAAGCTCACACTTTCCAGAATAACATGTAAATTTATTTGAAAATAAAAACTGGAATTTTTCTACCTATCCTGCAAATCCCCTTTTTAACACTTCCCTGGGAGTACTAGAAATACAAACGATGATGTGGTCAGTGTGGTCCTGGTAACTTAATAATAGCACCATTGGACTTATTTTTTAATTCTCATGCAATTTGAGGTGTCGCTTAATCGGGTTTGATCCAAGTCAGATATTGGCCAATTCCCTGAGGGTATCTCCGGAAGCAATGAGCCAATTTAAATAAAATTCAGAAGTGACGTAGTACAGTTTGACGTTTGGATTTCGTTGAAATCGGTTCTGTAGTTAATTAGGAAACTGAGTTAGAAATTTCGTTAGACACAGTTCATCCAGCTGAGTTCGTTTTATATTAATGTTTGTGCAACGTCCATAATACATGTCCTACCCTACCAGTCAAGCAGAAACTGTTTCTGTAGTGTGTTGATATTGTGAACAATTAAACAGTTGTTTTCTATGCCTCCGCCATGACAGGACGGCCAATAATCGAGGTCTTTTATTTTACTTTTAAAACACAACTTAGGGAACATTCTACCCGTGCGCGATCAATAACACTTGGCCTTCCAGGGCTTGTTCCAAAAGTCGGTTTAATAGGATATAGATATTCACTCCATTATAAGAAGGGTAAAACCGTGGTAATGTCGTTTCTTGATTTATGTATTTACCAATTTGACGGGTTTCCCAAACATTCCAGGATCCTGGCCTCCCGGAACCGCTTTTGCAACAAATTTGCAAGATGTGTTTGAAGATGATTCAAATTTCAGAAAGCAGTCAAACAAATCTTCAAAATAATCCTTTTATGGAATATCTGCGCGTATGAGTTCATATTCGAAAACTAAGTTGAAATAATTTTCCGATTCTCCATGCATTTTATATGGGATTAAAAAACCTAAGTGGGACACATATTTTAAAAAAAATATAGAGAACTCAATTTTCATCCAGCTTTTATAAAATTAAAAAATAAAACAAATTTTAAATGCTGTACAAAATGATATAAATATTTTTATTGTCAAATGAGGAAGTTGATTTTTCAAAAACTGTTCATTAAAGAAAGAAGACGACATACGTATGACCAAATTCACGTGAGTTTTCCTCTCCCATCTTTCTTAAGATACCGCTTGATTATTGCCCAGGATCTTTCGTTAGGACGCAGTCCAGGGTGATTTGGGGGATTTTGGCGTTTTTCGACAAAATAGCTTTTTTCCTTCTTGAGCATCTCCAACGTAGTGTCGTAAGCAGATGCCTGGTCCAGTCAAAACAATGGAGAATCCGTATGCTTTCGGTAAATGGGTAGAAGCCGTTTTTTATACATTCTTTTCTGTAATTTTCACCGTTGATTGTGCCCGTTGTGAAATATGAAGAACTCTTTTAGCCACAGGAGCAAATGGCTTGCCACAGCAAAACCTGTTTCTCAATTTTTTCGGTTAAGATGTATCGCACATCATCAGGCACATCTGTCTTCTGATCAGCATTAAAAAATTGTTGCCCACGAAGTTTACGGGGAGCCAGTTTGACGTACGTCTCGTCATCCATCAAAATGCACCGGTTCGGGTTTTGAAGGAGAACGGTATACAAGTTTCGTCACCGTTTTTCGAAGAAGCTTTCAGTTAATCCGGCCTGCTAGGTGCTTACTGTTTCTTGTAGATTTTGATATTGTTACGTTTTTTGATATTCTGGACAGTTCCGACGCTAATGTCCACGTTGTTGGCCATTTCACGAACGTAACACGGTTTATGCAATTTCAAAATTGGCTTTTTGCCAATTCTCTACCAACTTTTCGGAAAACCATTTGCGCAGAATTAATCTGCGAGCTGATAAATTAATCTAACCCATCGTTCGAAGTTTCCCGTTTATTTTTCAATTTTACAGGTGTGTTGCCAAAGTATACAATGTTCTTACACTGAGCGAAAGTTCCCAATTTTTCTATAAGTTTTAATCCTAATCTATTGATAAACAAGTGTCCACTTTCTTTAATGAAAAGTCCTTACGTCACCCCCAAAAAGTTTTGACTTATCTTTATCAGTAGAATTTATGATGCTCTAGGGTAGAGGTGACTGTTTTAATCAGTTGATAGGAAATAGGACTAAAACTCCTACATTTTCCAAATTATTTCACTTTTAATGTTATTAACATAAGCTCTATCTATCGGGCTAATGATTCGATGTATAAATCATGATTGATTACCAATCTATTACTGTCTTTTTGAAGGTTTAAAATACATCATCTAGAAAACCATCAGTTTCCTACCTGCTGAAGAAGTTCGCCCAAATTTTGCATTTGTTTACTTTGCATTTGTTTGCGTGTACCAGAAGGAATGTCTTCAGTAGTTCCTTCACACATCTAGGCTTGTTACCAGAATGCGATGTTGAACTTTGAGTTAAATTTATTTCAAATTTAGATAATTTAGATAGTCTGAAATCACTATTTATTTCATGCTTCTCCCAGTCATTTGAGAATGATCTATGCTTATGACTATATTGTCCATCATCTGGCACTCTCATATGCAAAAAAGAAACATATGTTTCGGAGCTGTCCAAAAGTACTCAACGGCAAATAATACTTCGCTGTTGAGCGGCATCTATGGCATCACTTTGAGAGAGCTCATGTTTCCTCTCTTCTTTGCCAACCATGGATATAACGCACCAGTAATGCTCGTTTTTGAAGGTATGTTTCGATTGATCAGAAATAAGCAGAGGGATTAACGTGTAAGTATTGGCAGTTCTAACTATATATTACATACGGCATCATCAAATATCCCAGGTGCTGAATAAACTGCTTAAAACCCGTTCCATACCCTATATTGAAACCAAGATTACCTGCAAAAAATTTGACTTCAGCAAAATTGTTAAGAGGGTGAAGAGCTTCCAAAAGGTGGAGAGTGTGTTTCGGAAGTTTGATCAGTACGCGGTGCGAGTAGGCATGTAAAATCGAGCATTTTTTAACGATTTTCCTGTCACCTAGAAAGTTCGAACCATCGAAAAAGTTGTTTATTATGTTTAGGGCTTCCAAAAAGTGAAGAGCGTGGTATTGAATTTGGTCACAACGAAGCACTAGTAAATAGGTGCAGAATGCATTTTTTGAAGCGTTTATATCGTGGTCCCGAGCTTCTTAAAAGTTCGAATCTTTGACAAATTTGTTCAGAAGTTCAAGGGCTTCTGAATGGTGAAGTGTATGGTTAAGAATAAAAACAATTTGCGACGTTAGTGTGCATTAAAAAGAGTGCAATTCTCAACGATCTTATAAAGCAATCCCCACCACCTAGAAAAGTGGAACCTTCGGCAAATTGTTCAAACCATTAAGATCTAAGAGAATACATTAATTATTATGGTATTTATTCTCCGTGCGAGGAGTAACGATTATGATGTAGAAGGAGATGTTCGCTCATCACCATGAGGCACCATAGATCGCTAGAATAACTATACAAGCCACAGTGGTACATGAGCGTCTTTCCATGCGTCAATTTTTGCCTGTTGAAGTGGCGGACTTGTTCCATTGCTACAACCTACCCCGCAGTGGGATGTTAGGCAAAGATTGACGACCATGGTTCGAGTACCATTGTATACATGCCCTTTCACTCAATTTTCAAAAACATCTGTTAGATTTTCCTACCTGCCGCACTCTGACGGAACTATTAACACTTTCTCTTCAAATCTTTCATTCTAGCCAAAAACATTAATGTTCACTCTTGGTGCCTCATGGTGATGAGCGAACATCTCCTTCTACATCTAAGAGAAGCCGAACGTTTTTTTATTGTTTGGGCGTAAAACCACTGTGACCATTGCATTGAACTTTTGTGGTATGCCCCTGTTTACAATTACTATTTGTATATTTAAGCTTGATCACCATTAGTCAAGTGAACAGCCTAAGACGCGTCTTCCAGTCAGGCAAAATCGAGTTTCTAAAACCCACCACATTTCCAGGATTCACAGTCCAAACTTCTTCAGGTTGCATATAGCCACTGTATAGAAATTAAAGTATGCTCTTTTATAACGCATCACAACTAAAGATGCAAAATACAAATATGAGCATTTCTATATTTCCTCTTTAGACAAACGTTAACATATTTTATTATAGCGAAAATCTCCGCCTGGAAAACCGTTGGATAGTTTCCCATCGCCACTGAGATTTTTATCCCAAGGCCGAAGATTCCTGCTCCCGTTTTCGTTCCAATTTTTGAGCCATCTGCGAACAATTTTATGGAACCATGACGAACAATGGGACCTAAGACTTCCCAATCTATACTTGACATCTCACATATGTTGTAAGGGATGTCATGGTTTTTCACAGGTTTCATCCAGTCTCGATTCATATACATCACCGGCCCATTTTGAAAGCTTTGTGAAATACTCAGGTGACCAGCTAAGTCACCAGACTTGAAAGTTTAAGCCGAACGATACTCGGCCTTTGGTTACTATGTGGCGCTAGTGGACGGGTAAAGGAGAGAATTTTTCAACAAGGTTATATCGTGACCCTCAGAAAAGTTGTTCAGAAGTTCAAGAACATTCAAAAAATTATCTCTTTACGTGGTGCTAATTGGCTTCTGAAACAGAGCAATTGTGAATACCTTTGCATCTTTATTCCACCCACCAAGAAAATTTACAGAGCAGTTCCGTTTTACTGCAGTGCTATGATAGTATTAACGCCTTTTTAATAAGCATTTGAAATGCTATCTTTCAGCAAATCAGATGCTTTCATATTGCCAATATAATTTAGCATCTGAAGTGCAGACAAAGGGTTGCTATATTGCCTACGCTGGTGCTTATTGAACATCTGAGTAGTTTCCACTTTGTACTTCTTCTTCTTGGCTTAAAGGATCTTTGACCAACTTTTTTCCTGCTCTCAACTTTCTAGATTAACTGTTCTTAAAACACTTCCACAGTTATTGCTTGATATTTCGATGGAAAATCGATAAATTATCCAATCCGTCTCCAACAACTCACCTCAAATTTGTATGATTTCAAAATTTTAGGGCCTCATCACTTTTTTTCAAGTAAATCCACACTTTTGAGGCTTGGCTTCATATTTAAGTGATTCTAAACATTTCAGGGTCGATACCAATTTTTTCCGAGTGAACTTATCTCTCTTCTTTGTTCACTTCTTTAAAAAGGAAAGCAATTAAACTAATACTCTTTATTACCACTTAGAACACTACAAGTAAAGGGCCTGTTCATAAACCACGTAGACTCATTTTTTTTAAATCTCAGACCCCCCGCCTCCCCCCTCGTATACTATTCTCCATACAATTGTTTGAAATTTTGTATGGAGCGTAGACTTTGGTTAAACCCCCTTCCCACCAGAAAAGTCTATGTGTATTATTGATGTTGTTGTTTTTTTATTAATGACGCTTTACATTCATCGGATGCATTCATGTCATATTCAGTTATTCAAAGTGTAGTAGAGTGTTGACACAATGTTTATACCCCATTTGAAAGGTTATGGTATTGAAAAACGCATTGGAGGTAAAAACAACCACACAGTAACATTAGCAACAGGAAATCTGCTACAAAGAGAAGGAGGTGATGATTTCAATGTGTGAACAAAATTGCATACAAAACATTCCAAACTAGTTGTAGAGAGTTCCCAAATAGCACACTACGATCATTCTTAGTTGCTGTAACATGATTATGACTTAGCAAGTCATATTTATGTTACCTTAACCGAATGACAACAAGCGTGCTACTATGGTTGCCGTCTTGGACAATGTTTCTCAGTATTTCATTTGTAGTCTTTTGACATTATCATATTAGCTCGAGATCATGCCTCAGAGATGGCGCTGCAGTCTATGTCTGCCATATAAAGCTCTAGAGAGTAGTCGTCTTCGGCAAAGGTTTCTCAGTATGTCATTTGTCGTCATCGATCTTGCCGCAGAGATGTCAGATTGGCTGTGGCGACCCGATCCGGTCTTTATTTATGCCATCACGAATCGCCACATTGGCCCCTAACTTTACACGCTTCTGGGTGACTTGTCACCTCGAGTTGTAATCAAGGATTAGTTCTCTACTTGCCTTGTTTAAAACACTTTCATGGTCACAAACACAGTTATGCTTAGCCATTTTGTTTTGCTGGTTTTACGCCAGTTGAACGGAAGTTGAAAATGTTTTAGGATAGTAAGAGAAAGAGAGACAGTAGATTAATCTTTAGGTTTAAGCTTAAGTATGTTTTTTGAAGAGAGTCGGATTCTGACCACCGACCGTCAGGTCGGCTGGTTTGTCTTATCAATAGTCACGTTTTAAAAATGGAAGAAATGATGACATCCATCCGCGTTTGCAGAAAAGCAACCAGTGCCAGACCGCCCGGCAACACATTGCGCATGGCAAAGATATGCTTCAGCGCCATCTCTGCGGAACGATCTGTGATATAAATAATGTGATCTTTCAAATGTCTTCATTTTACATTCTCAACAACTTGGCTGAAAATGGCAACTCTCTAAAGCCTCATTTGGCAAAGATAGACTGTAGTGCCATCTTTGCGCCGTAATTTGGAACTAATCTGATAATGTCTAGCAACTACATTTTACATTCTCATCAACTTTACCCAGCACGACAACTCTCTAAAGATTGATTAGAAAAATATGGACAAATTCTGGAACTAATATGATACTGTCAAATTACTTTATTTTATTTTCCAAACAACTTTTTGCAAGACGGCAACTTTCTAGGGCTTCATTTGGCAAAGCAATACTGCAGCGCCATCTCTGGTGCACGAGTTGAAACCAATATGATAATATCAAAAGACGATTCGTTACCATTGAGAAAGTTTGCTGAAGACGCCGATTCTCAACAATGAATCTGGAATGTTTTAGATGCATTTCTGTAAACACGGCCACAACTAATACTTCCTGCCCTTTGTAACAGATTCCCTGGGGACAATGCTACCGGAACCAGTTTTCGTCCAATTTTTGAGACCAGAATCTGTCAAATAGTGCATAAAGATTGACTCTATGTTAAAATTTCGAAATTCTACTAAGGGTTAAAATTCGGGTCAATATTGAACCTAAAGGGTGTCCACAGTTAAATTGCATCACTTTAAACTCGTCCTCAAAAATCAAAAACAAGTCTCTCAACCGATTGTCATGAAATATTCAGGGAATAATATACAATGTAGAATCTTAGCTTATTTATTTTTATTTCACTGTATTTTTTTATCAAATCCAACAGCCCGAGCTTTCTTCTTAACACCACGCATAAGATTTTGTACAACTCTTAAACCGACATTTTTTTCCGCTTTTAACCATGATTTCAACATTTCCTGATCTGTAGTGACAACTTTGGGATGCTTACGAAGTTTGTGCTTCATTATAGCCCAATATTTTTCAATTGGACGCAACTCTGGAGAGTTTGGGGAATTAAGATCCTTCGGCACGAAATTGACACCATTCGTCCTGTACCACTCCAGAACATCCTTGAAGTAGTGACCAGAGGCTAGGTCAGCCAAAAAAATCTAGGAACGTTGTGTGTATTAAGAAACGGAAGCAGTCGTTTTTCCAGGCATTCATTCAGGTATACTTGACGATTTACAGTTGAAGTTGTCACGAAAGACTTGCTCCGTTCACCACACGAACGAATTCTCAGCCAAATCATGATTTTTTTGGAGAACTATGACACTTGCTGTTTCCTGAGAGTCTTTGGAACATCGAGCTTGTCTTTCGCAGTCACATACTGGTTGCCGGGAATTTGTTTAATGACCGCTTTTACGTGTGTTTCATCGTCCACGTTGCAGTAGTGTGGTTTCGTCAACATTTGTGTGTACAGCTTTCGCGCACGTGTTTTAGCTGTCCTATTCTGTATTTCATTGCAGTTTGGAGCGTTCTGAACTTTGAATGAACGGAGCCCGACTCGTTTCTTGGCTTTCTGCACGAAAATTTTGGTCAAGTGCAGTTTTTTCGCGACATCCTGAGCGGAACAGTTGGGTTTGCGTTTAAAGGCAGCAACACTTTTTCAGTCATCTACCACCTTCTTCCGATCGACAGTTCAACGTTCCCGAAACGTTTTATGACACGAGACACTGTAGACTGAAGAATTTACAACATCTTTCCGATGGCTCGGTGCGAAAGAAGTGGGTTGTCGAGGTGCGTGTGCAAAATGTTCTCGTGCACTTGCTGTTTCTTCGACTCCATTTTCGAAACTACGACACATTTCGCAATATTAACAAGCAGCGTTTATACACGCTGAGGTCATTTCACCCACCATTTCGTTAAAATCAACCCAAAGAGCTAAATGTTACAGCTTATTGAAAGTGATGCAATTTAACTGTGGACACCCTTTAATGTCGTATGTGTCACTTTTTTTGTACAACCACCAGCCAAGTCAGCCGAAATTTCAGCCCGATTGGTTTAAAATTAAAAAATAGCGTATTGAAGTTGCTCCATGGGTCAGAATTGACCCCAAAATCTTTGAAAGCTTAAGGCTGTAAGATTCCAGAGGCTGTTGTAAAAGTAGCATCCGAAACGTCTCAATTGAACGGAACAAAGCAATCCGTTAAGTCTCAAACTATTTACCTGCAACTATGATTACATTACTCGTAACATTCATTATGTTTAAGAGTGTATGTTTGGTGAAATAATTGCACAGTGGTCCAGAATGCGAATATAGCTGGAAAGATATATTTTCAGCCTATGTTTGAAGTTTTGGAGCGGAATTGTCTTCCACAAAGTTGTTTCTAATAACAAGGCACTTCTTTTGGTGTGAATGAAAACTAGGGTGGTCCTTATTTTCAGAGAAATCGAAAATCTAACTTTTTTATTTGCAGAAATAAAGGCATACATTATTCGGAAAAGTTGTAGAATAAATAATTTCAAGCAACTTTGATGGTATATTTTTTTCTGTACCTTTTGATATGACCGAATTAGAGCATTTTTTCCTACGTAGCTTAGGGTGTCCCTATAAAAATCAGTTATTTTGCTGTAACTTTTTTATTTCAAATTTTTCAGCAAAGTTGTCTTGCCATTGATTCTAGAACAATAAAAGTTACAACTTTTGGTGTGCTGAAATTGTCTCTATCGTATGTCAAACAAAAGTTATTATGGTTTTTGTAAACAAAATAGGCCTTTTTCAAATGTTGGTTTTTCTAGTTGAGGCAAACCAAAAAAATATTTCTTAACAGCATTTGAAAGGATTTTTATTATTGCATATCATGTCTGAAAACTGGAAATGGGTTATTTTTTAAATTGAGTAAAACACATTTGAAAAGGGCGTAATTTTATAAGAAAATCGTTAATTACTCGCTAACGGTAAGAGACATCGGCAAGATTTACACGTCAAAACTTTTATCTTTTTAAGTTATAAAAATCATCTGAAGACAACGTTGTTGGCAAATTTGAAATAAAAAAGTTAGAGCAAAAAACTGTTTTTTTCTGTAGGGACACCGGAAAAAATGCTCTAATTCGGTCATATCAAAAGGTACAGAAAAAATTATACCATCAAAGTTGCTTGAAATTATTTATTCTACAACTTTTCCGAATAATGTATGTCTTTATTTCTGCAAACAAAAAAGTTAGATTTTCGATTTCTCTGAAAATAAGGACCACCCTAGTTTTCATTCACACCAAAAGAAGCGCCTTGTTATTAGAAACAACTTTGTAGAAGACAATTTTGCTCCAAAACTTCAAACTTAGGCTGAAAATATATCTTTCTAGCTAAATTCGCATCCTGGACCACTGTGCATTGATACATCGAAGTCTTCAACTCAACGCATGTGCAGTCATAATCCCTTTCGCCAAAACAAAAATCATTATAATTATTTTCTAGTAGATCCCTTCAACACATCATTAAAAAAAAGAGAGAACCCAACGTTTTAGTCAGTCTCCAAACGATAAAATTAATCACGCTTAAAACTCGTTGTTTCATCTCGCATGAGTCGCCTCTGTCCGGTGACAGTTATGGAGCATAAACTCCCCCTTCGATAAGCAATTTCTGGAATTCTCTCACCTGAACCGAGCAGAACCTTTCTCCACCTTCTAACGAGTTGAGCCCTCGTCTCGTGGGCGGAATCCCGCAAACGGTTTTCTCCTTTTTCTCGCTCATCAGACCCTGTTCACTTTAGAACCCTGGGCTGTGGAGTTCGTTGAACGAACCGGCAGGAACAGCTCATTGCCCGGTCTTCGTCATCGAAATGTTCATTTTTTTCAATAACAACCTCAACAGCTTGTTTTTTAATTAAGTCGGCTAATCGAGCTCATTAGTTGGTTTCGTTGGTGCCCGAGGGGGTGTGTGTGTGCGTGTGTGTGAAGTAAGAAAGTACCACAGAACAAACCGAAGAACTCTTCACGCTTCAGATATGGCCTTTCTTCATTGCTGCATTCTTCTTGCCCCCATCGCCGCCGCCGCGGACGTGCGTAGGCAGGGAAACTGAGAAACCATCGTTTCCAGATGATTTCCTTTCACGTTTATGCAACAATCACGATGATGGGGCAAATCTTCAAAAGTCTCTTTCTCCCACACGAGCCGGATTCCTCACTTCCCAATCCCAGGCAGGGGAGCTGCATGTTGAACCAGCTGGTAATTGCTATAATTTGAGACTCACTTTCAACCACATCGCTCACACCCGTTCTGCGGCAGCGAAGAAAGGTGGGTGAGGCAAAAGACCTTGAGAAAGCAGTAGATCGGAAGACCCCCAGGCTTCAACAAGCAAGCAATCTGGAAGGACGTGGAGACAGGTCTAATCGGTGCCGCGGGATCTCGATCGCTTGTTTGAGCAGTCAGTCAGTCAGTGAGTGAGTGGAAGAAGAAGCACCAGGGATTATGATGTTGCACGACGAAGACGATGATGATGATGTTGACCACAGCTAAGCGGGTCGATCGATGAGGCCCCGAGGGGTTGAGACAAAACAAGACATCAAACTAGACAGAAACGAGCAAAATGAACGACAGACGACGATCGTTGGTCGCCGGAGGCTGTTTGCGAATACAAGTATAAATGTTTACTTAACTTCGATTTAGCATCATTTTTAATTACACACTGGATCATCACTCGCACTCCCGCTCCCGCTAAGAACGTCCAACGTGAGCAATTAGGCGCGACATAAGACTGACAGGTTACAAACTTGACGTAAAACATCAACAACCGCAGCAACATATCTTAGCAACGGCGATTACAGCCTGCTTGATGATGTGTATGTAATAACAGGTTTTTAAACGCCTTCTCATTTTATTGGCGCTGTTTACATTCCAAAGTGCATCTAAAAGATGGCAGTTCGGGCGACACTCCAGAGACCTCCTCTCGTTCTGGGGGTTTAGTAGATGGAAAGGTGGGATGGGTAAATTAACATGATTGCCTTCTGGGAAATGCCCGACTCTGTCCGCCCGCGGGTTGCTACGAGTGGAAAGAATCTCTGGAATTTACTGTCAGCTGACAAGGATGGTTTTTTGTTTACGTTCTTGATTGGTTGATTTACGATGGGGGAGAATGCTTCTTAAGAGATTGGATGTGACTAGAAGGATTATTAAGTAATAAATAACAGAAACTTTGGAAAATTGAACTGTGGGGTCAACTTCTGGGACGGCTAGTCGAGATTTTGTTGGTTGATTTGTGGGAAGCCTTAAACACCAGGTATTTCCAGCTGGAGCGAAAACACCACTATTGATCAACGTAAACGTTCAAAAAATAAACGAATGATGATTTTCTCGCTTTTTCCCTATTCCTAACCTAATTATTCTGTAGAAGTGCGTGCTTCGCTGCGTCGCACAGTGGCACAATTCTGGAAAAAGACGGTCAAAAACATTTTTTCCCTTTTGTCATCATTTTATCGAGTAGGTGTCTTGAGAAGAGTTGCTCAAAATGTTATTCCGCATCTTTTGAAAAAACTCACCTAACCTTTCATAAGGGCTTAACTACACTTTCAAATTCTAACTTTTTCCAGCTACGAGATAACGGGTTGTTGTCTTCGACAAAGTTGTAGAGCAAGTAATTTTAAGAAAATTTGATGAAAACACTAAGTTTCCAGAGCCTAACGTTAAAGAGATATAAATGGTTTTCTTTCAGCACTACCTTAAAACTGGTTTTTTGAGGTAATCTATATAAATAAAAATGAGTTGGGGTTTCTTTGTCACGATTTAACTCGCGAGCGGAAGGACCGTTTGGCATTAAAATTTGTATGCAGGGATTTTTAAGGCCGGGGAATATTTTTAAGATAGTAAGAGACTCCTCCCTCTTCTGAAAGGAGGGGCTCCCATACAAATGAAACACATTTTTCTGCATTACTCGAGAACTGATCAAGCAATGGAACCCAAATTTAGCATGCGGAAGTTTTTGGAGGCAATAAATGTTTCTATGGAAATTTGAAACCCCTCCCCTCTCTAGAAAGGGAGGCTCCCATACAAATGAAACAGGAGTTTCTGCATATATCAAGAACTAATCAAGCAAATGGAACCAAATTTGGCATGTGGGGTTTTCTGGTGGCGAAAAATGTTTCTATGGTAGTTTGAGACCCCTCCCCTCTCCTAGAAGAGGTGCTGTCATACAAATGAAACTGAAATTTCTTCATAACTCTAGATCTAATAAAGCAAATGGAACCAAATTTGGCTTGCGGGGATTTAAAAGGCAATAAATGTTTCTACGGTAGTTCGAGACCCCGCCTCCCTCTCTGGTAGGGGGGGGGGGCTCCCATGCAAATGAAACACAAGTTTCTGCATAACTCTAGAACTAATCAAGTAAATGGAACCAAATTTGGCAAGTAGAGGCTTTTGAAGGCAAGAAATGTTTCTAAGGTAAATCGAGACCCCTCCGCCCTCTGTAAGAGGGGGGCTCTCATACTAATGAAACAGAAATTTGTGCATAACTCAAGAACTAATCAAGCATATGGAACCAAATTTGGCATGTGGAGGTTTTTGGAGGAGAGAAATGTTTCTATGGAAGTTTGAGACTCCTCCGCTTACTGAAAGAGGGGTCTCTCATACAAATGAAACACGAATTTCTGCATAACTCGAGAACAAATCAAGCAAATGGAACCAAATTTGGCATGTGGAGGTTTTTGAAGGAAATAAATGTTTCTAAGGTGGTTTGAGACCCCTCCGCCTTCTGGAAGGGGAGACTCCCATAAAAATGAAACATAATTTTTAACATAACTCGAGAGTCAATGAAGCAAATGAAACCAAATTTGGCATGTTGAGGATTTTGGAGGCAAGAAATGTTTCAATGGCACTTCACCACCCCTCCCCACTTTAAATGGGGGGAGGGCTCCCATACAAATAAAAAGCAAATTTCTGCATAACTCGAGAACTAATCAAGTGAATGAAACCTTTTTAGCATATGGGGGTTTTTGGAGGCTTGATTTCTATATACATAAAAATGAATTTCTGTCTGTCTGTCTGTCTGTCAGACCCTTATAGACTCGAAAAGTTCTAAACCGACAAACGTGAAAATTTATATGAAGGGGTTTTTGGGGCTGGAGAAGGTTCTTATGATTGTTTGAGACCCCTACTCTCACAGTAAGGGGCGCTTTCATACAAATGAGACACACATTTGTTCATAACCCGAGAACTATCAAGCAAATCGAATCAAATTTGACATGTGGGGGGTTTTGAAGGCAAGAATGTTTCTATGGTAGTTCAAGACCCCTCCCCTTTCTGAAGGGGGGGGGGCTTCAAACAAATGAAACTCAAATTTTTATTATAATCGATGAGCCCAGTGCGATGGTTCGAGAACTAATCAAGCAAATGGAACCAAATTTGGAATGTGGGGGGTTTTGAAGGCATTGATTGTATGGTGGTTTGAGAAACCACCCCCTCTAGAAGGGAGGGCTCCATGAAAACAAATTCTACCAACAATGCAATTCCAGCTCATAAACACAAAACGTGTGTTTCTCGGGTAAGAAGCATGTTTTGATAGAAGTTTGAACCCTGCTTAATCAAGAAAAAAACTCATTTCGAAAAAACCATAAACGTGCCAGTTCTATTGAATTTTCCTTCATTTAGTTGCAAGCGTAGCAACGCTCGCACCGGGATCAGCTAGTCTATATAAATAAAAATGAGTTGGGGTTTCCTTTGTCACGATTTAAGGAGAAAGCGGAAGGTCCGTTTGGCAAGATTTTTGCTTTGTTGAATTCGTCTTGGACACCGGAAGGTTCTTATGATGGTGTGAAACCCCTCCCTTCCCTGGAAAGGGGGGATCCCATACAAATGAAGCACAAATTTCTGCATAACTCGAGAGCTGATCAAGCAAAGGAACCCAAATTTAGCATGCGGAAGTTTTTGGAGGCAAGCAATGTTTCTATGGTAGTCAGAGACCCCTCCCCTCTCTAGAAAGGGAAGGCTCTCGTACAAATGAAACAAAAGTTTCTGCATATCTCAAGAACTAATCAAGCAAATGGAACTAAATTTGGCATGTGGGGTTTCCTGGAGGAGAGAATTGTTGTTATGGTGGTTTGAGACCCCTCCTCTCTCCTAGAAGGGGTGCTGTCATACAAATGAAACTGTAATTTCTTCATAACTCTAGATTTAATAAAGCAAATGGAACCAAATTTGGGTGCGGGGATTTCAAAGGCAATAAATGTTTCTACGATAGTTCGAGACCCCTCCTCTCTCTTTGTTAGATTGGAGGGTGGTGCTCCCATACAAATGAAACCAAAGCTTCTACATAACTCGAGAGCTAATCAAGTAAATGGAGCCAAATTTGGCAGGTAGAGGTTTTTGAAGGCAAGAAATGTTTTTAAGGTAAATCGAGACCCCTCCACCCTCTGTAAGAGGGGGGCTCTCATCAAATGAAACTCAAATTTGTGCATAACTCGAGAACTTATCAAGCATATGGAACCCAAGTTGACATGTGAAGGTTTTTGGAGGAGATAAATGTTTCTATGGAAGTTTGAGACTCCTCCACCATCTGGAAGGGGGCGGGAGGGGGGTTTCCATACAAATGAAACTCAAATTTCTGAATAACTCGAGAACTTATTAAGTTAATGGAACAAAATTTGGCCTGTGGAGGTTTTTGAAGGCAAGAAATGTTTCTATTGTGGTTTGAAACTCCTCCGCTCACTGAAAGAGGGGTCTCTTATACAAATAAAACACGAACTTCAGCATAACTCGAGAACAAATCATGCAAATGGAACCCAATTTGGCATGTGGAGGTTTTTGGAGGGTAGATTTCTATATTTTTAAAAATGAATTTCTGTCTGTCTGTCTGCCTGTCAGACCCTTAAAGACTCGGAAATTTCTGAACCGACCAACGTGAAAATTTATATGAAGGGGTTTTTGGGGCTGGAGAAGGTTCTTATGATTGTTTGAGACCCCTACTCTCTCAGGAAGGGGGGCTCTGATACATATGAGACACAAATTTCTTTATAACTTGATAACAATGCAAATGGAACCAAATTTGGCATGTGGGGGTTTTGAAGGCAATCATTGTATGGTGGTTTGAGAAACCACCCCCTCTGGAAGGGAGGGCTCTCATACAAATGAAACACAAATTTCTACCAAAAATGAAAATCATCCAGGATACATAAAAACACAACGTGTATTTCTCAGGTAAGAAGCATGTTTTGTTAGAAGTTGAACCCCTGCTTATCCAAGAAAAAAAACTTATTCCGAAAAAAAACATAAAAGTGCCAGTTACATTAAATTTTCCTTCATTTAGTTGCAAGCGTAGCAGCGCACCGCACTGGGTTCAGCTAGTTAGTAATTTGTTCAAACTTGACGATTTCAATATGTTCTAAGAAATTGTAGGAATTATTAAAATACACATTTTTGCTGAATACAACATTGTTCTCTGATGACCACATTTTGATATATGGTAATTGAAGTGTCTGTATGAACAAGTATTCCTGAAATTTGCAGCGTTGGGTACTGAAGGGTACGTTAGTTTAAAATAGAACAGGTTATAAGCCAATTTATATTTCACATGTAACGTTATGTTCAACAAACTAAAACCTATATTTGCAGGTCCTGGCGGGGTCTCAAACTAATTGTATGTGGAAGGGTCTCTTATGAACTAGTAATCCTGAAATTTTCAGCGTTAAGTACAAAAGGCTACCTGGTCAATTCGTAATACAACAAAGTTTAGTAGAAGAATAAAAAATATGCTGAGAAGTGTCATATTATCTGTTAGACAAACGAGCGTCCATAAATAACGAAGCATATTTCAACTTGTTTTAGATGCTATGCCTTCACTCGTATTTTGACTTTAAATCTAGGATAATTTGTCAAAAGAACCTATCTGATTTTGTATACAAACATGTAAACAAAATCAAATAGGCCTTTCTGAAAAACTCTTTGAAATATATGTTTCGTCTCTACTTCTGAACCTCTTCTTAAACCTTCCAAAATGCTACGTAATTTATGGATGTTCCATTAATAAAGTTATCTACAGCGAAGCGCAAGCAGCAATTTTAAGCATCAGTAGTGACATCACATTGACAGTTCAACATTATATCTACAAAAGTGCTAAATTTCAAAATACAATAGTTACAGTTTGACCTTTTACCAACAATACATCGTATTGTTCATTCAAAATAATGATTTACTAGGTACGCTTTGGTACCCAACGCTGAAAAATTTCAGGATTACTAGTTCATAAGATACTTTTAATTTGAGGCCCCGCCAGGACTCCTTTTTATTATTTTGTTGAACATTATGTTACATTTGAAATATAAATTGGCTTATAACCTGTACTATTTCAAACTGACGTTTTACTTGGTACCCTTCAGTACCCCACGCTTAAAATTTCCGGAATACTTGTTCAAAAGATAATCTTTCAAATAAAATCTGTTTTAAACACCGCCTACCCTTTTTGAGGCGGTTGGTTATGACGTCACACAGACACTGCAATTTCCATATATCAAAATTTGGTCATCAGAGAGCATTGTTGTATTCAGCAAAAATGTATATTTTATAATTCTTACAATTTCTTAAAACATATTTAAATCGTCAAATTTCAACAAATTACTAATTACCTTAAAATTACCTGCTCTACAACTTTGTCCAAAAAAACTACCCGTTATCTCATAGCTGGAAAAAGTTAGAATTTAAGAGTTTAGTTAAGCTCTTATTAAAGGTTAGATGAGTGTTTTCAAAAGATGCGGAATAACATTTTGAGCAACTCTTCTGAAGACACCTACTCGATAAAATTATGACAAAAGGGTAAAAATGTTTTTGACCGTCTTTTTTCAGAATTGTGCCACTGTGCGTCGGATTTGTTGTCGTTTAGGTACTAAGTTGAAGATCCATGTGTACCCGTTACCTTGGTCTTTGTTTAGAGGTTTCTCAAGTACTTTTTCAAACAGACGTATCTGATTTTGTAAACAAAGAGGGGAAGTAATATTCAAACGTTAAATTTTCAAAACCCTTAACGCTTTCATGCAAACTTTGACCACCATCACGCAAGGAGTTACAGTGCCCTAACATGAAATTGATGCTACTTTCTGTGAGGGTGCTGAGATTTTTGAGTTATTTGCGTTGGAATCTTACTTCCCCTCTTTGTTTACAAAATTGGATACGTCCGTTTGAAAAAGTACTCGAGATTTGTGCTCTGTTGTTTATGGATTCCTAAGCTTTCTGCTATGTCTAATTTCCAGAGTGTAGAGCTACATAGTTCGTAAGATTGTGATGTCATTCATCGTTATGTCGTGATTTTCATTGAAGATGTGTTCTGCAACTGTCAGTTTGAAGTTATATGAAATTACTTTCTCAATCTATTTAACGGCCCTAGTCACCTCCGCTAGATGTTCATAGAAACTTGTTGCCAAGGTTCTCTTTGTTTGGCCTACATATATGTCTCTGCAAAGTTGTTTGCTGTTTGCGAGAAGTGAGCGACTCGGTGACATTTCAACTATATCACCATCCGTCGGCACCGGGAAACGGAATCGGCGGCGGCCTCGTTCGGCGCCAGCAGCAATCAAGGTGGTGAGGGAGCGAGGTCTTCGAAAATTGAACCGCTCGATCCGGAAGACCGCTGCTGACCTGGATGTGTCAATCGGGCCTGCCCACATCATCATTTTACAGCACAAGCCTCAAGCCACAAGGCACGGGACTGCAAAGGATCCCCCAAATGCTTGATGTGTGCTGAGAAACCAAATGATAAGCACGTCCTGGGAGGTCGACCGCTAAGGGTATGCCAAAGAGCCAATCATGGCGCACTCAACCTGAACCATTTACAGGCAGCCCAGTAACTGCTGTGTCAGACAGTTCAGAAGTTGTCATCGGATATCGCAGTAACATCAGACCCAAACCGCATCCCAGCCGACAACGGAAACTGGGTTACGGACAGGTCCAATATGGCGGCATTACGGCAGACAGTCAAGTCCCCGGTTCAGGAGGTTGTGGCTATCACAAACAAAGGCTTCGCGGTTGTAAAAGTTAATAGACTGTTCTTCTGCAGCTGATACACATCGCCAAGATGGTCGATTGAACAGTTTTCCAATATGCTCGATCGGATGACAACCGAGCTAACCGGCTTAAACCCGTTGGTAATAGCGGATTATTTCAACGCTTGGGCGCTCAAGTGGGGGAGCCTCCATACCAACCCCAGGGACCAGATTCTTCTGGAGGCCTTGGCTAGACTCAATGTGGACCTAGCCCAATGAGGGCTATACAGATGGAGAAAAATCACAACGTGAAATGCTTTTAATTTGGTAATTTAGTTTTTCAAAGGTTTCGGCTGAAAAAAAGTCTTTTTGTACATACACTCCTTTGTTATCATTCGGTTTTTTTTTTTTGAGTTTTACGTCACTACCCGAAATCATGGATTGTTTAAACATTTTTTGTTACTAAAACCGACAATCACCTTACTCTTCGCCACCTGTATACACCTCATTGGACCTAGCCAACGTATGTACCAAGAGTACCTATCATAGACACGGAGTGAAATCGATCATCCATATAACTTTTAGCAGCCCTGGGCTGCTCAACAATTGGAGGGTTGATGATGGCTACACCCATAGCGACCACTTGGTGATTCGTTATTGTATCGTCCACAATACAAGGCAGCGTGCGGAAGGAGCTTCTCTCCACCCCATTCGCCCGCAGATATAAGACGTCATACTATGACGCAGAGACTTTGAAAGGGGCGCTTGAGAGGGAACGAAACTCACGCGAAACCCAGGAACTTTGCGGTGAACAACTTGTTATAACACTTACACGAGCGTGCAATGTGACCATGCCGAGGGAAGTCAAACCTAGTACTGGTGGACGTAGTCGATCGCCGACCTCCGAAAAACATGCCTCCACAAAAAACTGACGATGCAAGAGTGCAGTCCAACGCCGAAAGAATCGAGTGTAGAGGGACGTAAGTCACCGCGAAAGCCACGCTAAAGAGAGATAAACGCCTGCTTTGCTGACCCATCCCAAGAAACAATTTGAGTTTTATTCCAGCGGTATAGCACTGCTCCCGGCTTTGTTGATAAAACTACATTCAAATTAGTTATGTCCACCAACACTTCCTCTATGTAGCTTTAAAGCCCAAAGTGGCCCACTCTATAAACGCTTGTGAAAATAAATTGATAAAACCTTTACAAAGCCATACAGATTTTGAAAATGTTCTAGTGAAAGATGTTATGACCACTTGAGAACCTTCATAAAACCTATTGGTTGCGATCAAAACCAGCTTTGGGCCAAATGGCCACAGCTGTCAAACTGTCAAACGGTGATATCGTGGTTGTTTTTTGTGGTTCTGCTTTGCTCGATTTTCTGCTCTTCTGATTCATTTAACAGTAAATAATATCCAAGAAAAAAGTTCTAAAGTTGAGGGAAACTTTGTTTGATAGCAAAATATCCAAAACAAATTTAGTTTTTTTTTATGGTGAATATTGGCACGATAAGGGCTGAAAATAAATGCGCCTCGGAGATTATGCGAGTTAACATCAAGAAAAACAAAATTGAAACAAATATATTCGATAAATTAATCATGAATTTCCTGAAAAACTATGGAGTTCAATAAGGTTATCTTAAGGAATGCTAAATTCGGTCTATGATCTACAGTTCATTTGCATTACATATAAAACTTGGTGTATCTGTTTTTCCACATTTCAATTATTTCTTAAATTTCAATATGCTGATTGGAATACATCACAGTTTTGCCAAAAGGCCCATTTGGTTTTAAAATGCTTTTTCGACTGATCATAATAAGGTAATTTGAATGAGTCCTAAAACGGAATTTCAAAACGGCTTTTTACGAGTTCATAAAGTCAAAATAAAACCTTTGTTAGGAGTAAAAGGAGTTTTGTAGGTGTAGGTTCACATGAACCTCTTCATTAACTGTGTAGATTCTCATTAACCTGGCTAAAATTTGAAACCTATTGGCACCTCATACTGCCATAATAAAACCAAATGGATTCCTAGTGGCTTTCATAAAACTTTAATAAAACTTAAAAAAGCTTGATGGTTTTGGCAATGTTACTTGGGATGACCAGCGTTCCAGTATCCAAGACCATAACGTTGTCATAGCAATGGAGGGCATGGACGGCTCAGCAGAACATCCGAGACCATGAGGACATTGATAACGGCACAACAAGGACCGGAGATGAGGCGACGGTGACGAATGACGAACTCATTGCGATAGCAAAGTCGCTAAAGGTGAACAAAGCGCCTGGACCGGGTGGTATTCCGAACCTGGCCATCAAGAGGGCTATCTTGCTGGCTCCCGAAATGTTCAGCGAGGTGTCTGAACGAGGGTGACTTCCCGGACGCCTGGAAAATTCAAACCCTAGTGTTGCTACCAAAGACAGGGAAGCCACCAGGGGACCCATCGGCATGTAGACCTATATGTCTCTTGAATACAGCAGGAAAGGTGCTCTAGACGGTAATCCTCAACATACTGGCAAAATACACAAATGGTATAGGCGGTCTGATCTCAAGGGATTCGACGGTGGATGCCATTCTGTCCGTCACCAAGACGGCTGAAGAGGCAATTCAGCGCAAGAGGCGAGGAGTCCGCTACTGTTCAGTGGTCGCCGTTGACGTTAGAAATGCGTTCAATAACGCCAGTTGGGTGGCTATCGCCGACTCGCTCCAACGCCTCAAGGTTCCTGGCTACCTGTTCAAGATTCCGAGAAGCTATTTTCAGAATCAGGTACTGCTGTACAATACTGGAGATAGGCCAGAAACGTGTTCGGATAACCACAAGCGTCCAACAAGGTTCGATCCTGGATCCAGTGCTATGGAACACAATGTACGATGAGCTACTACGGCTTGAGTTCCCGAACGGTGTGAAGATAGCCGGTCTTAACCCTGGAGATATGTGGTGAATCCAATGAAGAGGTCGAGTTAACGGCCTCGCACACCATCGGCATTGTGGAGAGATGGATGAGTTCTAGGAAACTGTCCTCGCTTGGACGGCGCGAGATCCGGCATGATTGCCATAAGCGGTCACGACACGATTCCGGATTTTGTCCAGAGGATGAGACAGGACCGGGACATCTGTGACGCAGTATGCATAGCAGCCTCCCAGATTGTCTTCGATCTCCAATAAAAATGTCGAAATAACCTACGGAAGATCCCAAAGACCACCTAACTACTGAAGCCCTAAGTAGTTCGACATAGTGGGTGCTTATCAAGCACAATAGCCCCCTCCCCGAAGTAATACCGAAAGGTGGTTCCGGGGAAGGTCCAGGGCTTAAGGCATGGTTGGGTTTTTAGTGGGTCGAGGAGTTGGCACCCTCATCCCCACACCCTGAGTTCTTCAGGTGTCTGGTTGCAGATTTTCCATCCCGTTTAAAAAAAACTCTTTTGTACAGTGTTGGAAATTGAAATTTCAAAACTATCAATTGAATTTCATTATTTTGATCTTGAAGTGGCGTTCTAGCGGGTCCGCAACTCGTACAAAAGGGGTACATAACGCGTCGGGATCGTATCGATTAGTGCTCTTTTTCGTTCGTTCGTTTCGTAATCGAGGAGAAGCATCACGTGCCGCGTCGTTAAGGATTTACATGCGATTATCCTTGGTGTATCCGTCGTTCTCGCGTTGTTCAGCACAACGCGACAGGAAGAAGTAATCGTGCGAAATCATTGTGTTGTTCACGTCCGGTGCGCGCAGTTCTGTGATCAAGGTGGTAGATAGTGATGGCACACAAGAAGGAGAAGAAGTTAGCGGAGGATGAGCTATTATTGGGAACACGCAACTCGTCAAAAGGAAGAGGTGAAATACTAATCGATTTTCGCACTCAACACGTTCAAATGCTCGAGTCAGTTTCCAGCGACCTGCAGCATCGATCCCAAGGGTCTGCCAACAAGATGACCGATGCTATTCCGATGAAATCGCTCTCGGTGAAGCTCTATTGCAAACACTGCCGCAAACGAATCAAATCCGGAGTCCTTTGCAATACCATGCCTGCTCATAGAAACACCAACTCTATCACTGTCCGACCTTTGCCAACCTCAACGTCAAACAACGTCGAGAATTGATCTCTCAACGAAGCTTGTGTTGGAACTGTTTTCGTCCCAATCATTCGTCGTAAATTACAGAAGTAATTATTCATAGTTTTTGTAAATATAAAATATTGCATTCGAACCCTAGAAGTTAAAAAAATGGAAATTGCCTATCGCTGTGCACGGTTATAATACCGGCTATATATTGAAATACATATGCAACTCGATTTTGAGAATTCGATACTTCTAAAAATGATATTCGAAGAGTCCTCGAAGGCGAGACCAAAAATAACCGTTGAAGGCGAGACAAAGATACCAGGTCATTGCAGATACAACAGCTGTGTTAGGATACTGACAGAACGCAATGTTCAATCGTTGTAAGGCGCAAAGTGGCCATTTAAAGCAGCGTTCAATGTCCTAAGATTAATACTTTCTTTGTAGACTATCGTTCATCCGTTGCTAATGGTGTGCAGGCTTGTGTGCGTAGACTGTGTGCGGAAAAAGTAGCGTAATGTGTCGAGGTATACGCTATCATTCCCGGTAAAAGAATTCAGCAGAAGAAGGAGAAAATCGCGCTGCTTCACCACCCTTTGGACGAAATTTCCTGGCGCACGGATCGCCGTCAGGGAGCCGATCCGTCAATAATCGCTCCGTAGAGGACGGGTCCTCTGGTGGTTCCCAAGGAACCACGTTTTCGGCCAGTACCCGCCAACAGTCACTTAAAGCCGAAACTCCACCAGCATCGATCGTTCTATCGTCTCCAGCCGACATAGGAGTCGGCGCCTAAACAGCGGCAACAATCAAAGTCATCAACTGGTGAGTCCGTTCTTTTTTTTTGAGTGTTTCGTCCGAAGAGGACGCCTCGGAGGATCTTTTTTCTGCCGGCTTAAGACCGATGGTACCCGGACCACTTAATCTAGACGCGTTCCTGAGACATTGAGGTTACGTCCAAAACGTTCGTCGTTACTCCGTTTTCGAACGCCTTCTAAACCCTGTCGACAGTGAAGGAATGAGGAAAGAAAAGCAGGTGAGCACAAATAAATAGGGAAAAGAAACCGCACACAAGAGAGCAACCCAATAGTAGATTAACAAAGAACGATCGACAATAAATAAAGCATGCTAGGAAACATGAAATAAGAATGAGCACGTTACTACTGTCTAGGAAGGTTTATTTCCGTGAACTAAAATCTGGTCGTTTTTGCCACACTAAGTACTACTGTGTGATTAGTCTGAAGAAATGGGAACCAAAATCCCATTAATTTAGACGGCGCAGGGTTGGAGTCCTGAAAAAAACTTTTCTTATGGAAAAAATGCGGGAAATTGAATGGTGTTGGTTTCATTTAGGGTTGACCACAGTATGTGTCCCATTTTGCCCATTTTTCCCCTCATTTTGGATGCAAATTAGGTTTATTACCCAGAAACAGAACTTAGTGCTATTATATTGCATCCAAATGCACTGTAAATTTGCAAAAAACCTGAAAAACAGAGGATGAATAACTAGTAATCTCCAGTTTGTTACAAGTTCCTTCGTACTAATAACTCGACACTGAAGAAGTCTGCACATTGTAGCACGAAATACGCGTATCTGTCGAAGATAAGCAAAGGTAGTTGGAATTAAATGGAGATTACTAATTTTTTCTTCTAATTTATAGTTACAAGTATTCCACTAAACAGATCAAACCCTCTAGGATTCAGAATGGAACAGATTTCACTTTGATCGGATGCCGTGAAGTGGTCCATATTGCCAATTTAACCCGATTCTCTCCTCATACTTGTATAAACTCATATACCATGCGGTTCTGAAGATCGGCGCTAGTAATCTTACTCTCCTTGCACTACTTATGCAAAAATGTCGGAATATATCGAGTGGGAGGATTTCGTTCAGGTTGTCCTGTTAACTCAGGTCGGTTCGATTTCCCCTCATGCGTAGAAGTAACTCCATGTACACATGCGGTTTCTGAAGTCGTGGCGCTAGTAATCTTACTCTCACTCTGCACTGTGCCCATATTAAAAATGTTCTCGAATATCGAGATGGCGATGGTTTCATTTAGGGTTGACCACAGTAAGTAGTCCATTTTACCCGAATTCCTTCATAATTTAATAATATCAATTAAATCATGCTGTTTTTGAAGATCGGCGCTAATGATATTATTAAATTATGATGGGAATTCGGGTAAACTGGACTACTACTGCGGTCAACCCTAAACGAAACCATCACCATTTGATTCTCCGGACATTTTTACGTAAGATCAGTGTAAGTGAGAGCAAAATTACAAGCGCCGATTTTCAAAACGGCATGGTATATGAGGTTATAAAATTATTGGGGGAAATCGGGTAAAATGGACTACTTACTAAAGTCATACCTTAACAAAACCCTCCCCATTCAATTTTCCTGACATTTTTACCTAATTACAGCGGAAGTGAGAGTAATATTATTAGCGCCGATCTTCAGAACCGCAAGGTATATGAGTTTATTCAAGTATGAGGGAGAATCGGGTCAAATTGGCAATATGGACCACTTCCTGGAATCCCATCAAGTGAGAATCTGTTCCATTCTGTTTGTCAGGTTTTTTTGATAAATTTACAGTGCATTTGGATGCAATATAATAGCACTAAGCTCTGTTTTTGGGTAATAAACCTAATTTGCATCCAAAATAAGGGGAAAAATGGGCAAAATGGGACACATACTGTGATCAACCCTAAATGAAACCCACACCATTCAATTTCCGGCTTTTTTTTCCATAAGAAAAGCTATTTTTCAGGACTCCAACCCTGCGCCGTCTAAATAAATAGGATTTTGGTTCCATTTTTGCCCACTGTGCGTTGTTCGTGATTTCGTTTCCATCTCCCACTGTGGCGAGATTTGAATGAGGTATAGCATCCCTGCTTGCTGCGCTACTGGTGGGGAATAGCGGCATTACCGATGATGGTGCTATATCTTAGTAGGGGTTACTCTCTTACCGCTCATTTTTCGGAGATGGTAGTGTAGGAATAATACTGATAATAGGGTAGTTTTTTTACTTCTGGGTAATTGAAATCAATCTGGCAGGATCGGTCCCAATTTATCTACAACAGATTTCTATCGCACTCGCCTTTTTGGGAGTCTTATCCGGGCAAACTAAACGCGATGTGCAGTCTCCGTAAGAAGTGGCGCTTAAGTTGCACGTTTTTCAACGGACCGACCCATGCCGGCAAAAAAACTTATCATGCATTCATCGAAGAATTCCTCCATCTTGGTCACATGCGCAAAATCGATGTTATTGATGAAGAAATTCCGCATTACTACTTGCCACACCATCCTATCTTCAATGATAGCAGCTCCAGATATTTGACGCGACTTGCAAGACGTCTTCAGGAATATCGCTCAACGACACACTTCTCGTTGGTCGGTGTTTGATTTATTCAATTTCAATTCCATTTACAAATGCACGAACCTTCTTCTTAACACTACTCATAAAGGGTGTATTCGATAAAAATGGCACACACATGTATACTCATCAAAATTAAACTGATTATCGGATTACCTTGAAATTTTCAGGGAATGAAGAACTACTAATGAGTTTTCGTCTCCCCTCCCGAATGCCCGCACCTTCCTTTTCACTCCACCCATCAAATTTTGTGCAACCGATTTTCCCAGTGTTCTTCCAAGTTGTTGTATTACCTAAATTTTCTTCAATTCTAGCTCTGTTTTTATAGTTTTGGGATGTTTGCGAAGTTCCGTTTTCATAATTGCCCAGAATTTTTCAGTTGGACGAAGTTCCGGTGAATTTGGTGGGTTCATATCCTTTGGCACAAAATTGACTCCGTTGGCTCGGTACCACTCCAATACGTTTCGAGCGTAGTGGCAGGATGCTAGATCAGGCCAAAACAGAGTTGATCCTTTGTGCTTCTTAATGAATGGCAAGAGACGCTTCTTAAGGCACTCTTCCGTGTAAATCGTACCGTTTATTGTTCCGGAAGTGATGAAGGGAGCACTTATTTCACCACATCCGCAAATCGCCTGCCAGATTAGAAACTTCTTTGCCAATTTCGATAGTTTCTTCTTTCGAACATCCTCCGGAACATCGAACTTCGACTTGGCAACGAAATATTCTTGCCCAGGAAGTTGACCGAAGTCGGCCTTGACGTATGTTTCGTCATCCATCACGATGCAACCGGATTTGGTGAGCAGCTTCGTGTAAAGTTTCCGGGCGCGGGTTTCACAGTGATGTTTGTTTTTCATTCCGGTTTGGGGCTTTTTGCACTTTGTAAACATGCAACCCAGCACGCTTCATGGTTTTCTGCACAAAACCGACTGACACATTAGACTTTTTAGCGACATCTCGAATTGACATGTTTGGACGGTTCTTGAATTGTTGTACGACTTTCCTGACCATTTTACTGTCGATTGGACCACTTTTGACCACTCCCTTCCTTCTTTGGGACACTCAGACGCTCCTTGAAGGTTCTTATTACACGAGACACAGTTGTATTTGCAATTCCAAGCCTTTTAGCAATCCACCGGTGGGACGCCCTGGATTTTGATTGTGAGTGCACAAAATTTTCTCACGGACAATTTCTTGCTTCGACAACATGACTGGAACTACTGAATGTATAACTATGAAACTTGGCAGATGTAAATAATACACTATGGATAAGATCTACTCAAATTTCTAGGTTTTTAATCATACGATTCAAAAGTTACAGAAGATTTTCTGTTGTGCCATTTTTATAGAATACACCCTTTATAGGGAAAAAATATCAAAACAAATCATTTCTCTTCGTTTCTAATGAAAATTTGCACGTTCTTCTTTATTCCTCCCATCAAACAGCTACCTTTTTTTCCACTTTTCTTAAGCTTCCGCTTCATTATTGCCCAAAATCTCTCGATGGGCCGGAACTTCGAGCAGTTTGGTGGAAACAGCCCCAGTTTGGTGTACAAGGTACAACTCCATTAGATTGTTCGGAATGATGACTAAGAACAACGCAACTAAATGAAAGCCATTCAAATTGTACAATGCAATATTCTTTACACTAACTCTTACAGGCGTTTTATTTCTTTTTTTTTTTGGAGTTCAGAATTAAAGATCTACTGTAACAGTAGCTTTTATCCGCTTTACAACTATATGATATATATTCAAACATATTAAATAGAATGCCCTGGAAGACCAACAGACATTATGAGATAATCTTGGGATACAGTTACAATTGTAGACCTTATATTTTAAATGAACCTAAAACTAACAAGATTATTCTATGATATCTGTGGTTGTTTCAAAATAGTCATTGAATATGTTAAAATAGCTATCGTAGTTTTATATAGCCCCAGAGGCTACGGTTACCGCTATATGTCATAAGTACTGAACTAAAATAAGTTTTTATGGACTTGAACATCCCAATATAATCTGATGATGACTAGTGACCTTGAAGAAGATTCACTGAATGTGTCTGAATACATGTCATCATGACTTTAGACCTAACTTCTGAACTCAAGGGCAGTTTTGATGACATTGAACATCCCAATATATCTCATTATATTTGTTAACCTTCCAGAAGACTCACTCAAATTGGTCAAATACATTTAATACTTTATTGAGCTAGAAATCCTACAGTTACAGCTGTAGATTTTCAGTTTGAATTCCAGGATAGTTTGGATAACCTAAAAGATTATGTCATAATGTCTGATGGTCTTTCAAGATATTCAATGAATATTTTTAAATATACAGCGTAGCTTTGCATAGCACAGAAAGCTTTTGTGGCAACTATAGGTCCTATATTCTGATCTCAAGGATAGTTTGGATAACCCAGGACATGTCATATTGCTTTATAACGTTTTTTGACATTTAAAAATATTGATTGAATATGTTTAAATATTTATTGAATATGTTTGAATGCATTGCCTAAAAATTACTGTTACACTGTTATACTGTAAATCTTATGTTCTGAACGTCAAGACAATTTGGATGACCGAGAGGATCTGAAAGTTATGAAATATTAACATTTAGAGTGCCTATAGATACATTGAATATGTTTGAATACATATAGTCACCTAAAGGGCGAACACGAAATTATTGCGACACATTCAACAGGCCATAACTTTTTTACCATTGGGTAAAAATCAACCAAATTTTGCACACTTTCTCATTGATGTGTATTGTTTACATATACTCGAAGTCGTGTTTTTCGATTCAACGAAAATGGAGGTGAACCAACGCGAGTCAGAAGAGGAACAAATTCTTTCCGAACACCTGGAATTTCCTGACCTGTCGCACCGGCAGTTGGGAACAATGTTGATCATTCACCATTCAACCGTCTCCAGAGTGTTGAAGCGGTTCCAGAGCGGTTGACGTTGGACCACGGCAAAGAGCTGGAAGAAAACCTGGGACCGGAGAACAAAAGACGGAGGGAAAGGTGAAGCGGATGATTAAAGCAATCCCAACGTCTCAAGCCGTGATTTGGCTAAAAAGATCGGTATGTCGCAGAGCTACGTCCAGAATGCAAAAAAGAGAGCTGGACTACATACATACAAGGTACAGAACTTCCCAAAACGCGATGAGCGGCAATAATCGACGGCTAAAACTCGGGCACGGAAGCTCTACGAGAAGATGCTGACAAAATATGGCTGCTGTGTGATGGACGACGGAAACGTATATAAAAGCCGATTCTAAGCAAATTCCGGGGTTGGAGTTTTTCACCGGCAACAGCAAGTTCTATGTGGACGACAAATTTAAGAAGAAGAAAAATGTCGAAATTCGCCTCCAAATATCTCATTTGGCAGGCCATCTGCTCTGCGGACTGAGGAGTGAGGCTTTCGTGACAAGAGAGCACAGTAAATGGCGAGATCTACAAATCTGAGTGCCTCGAG
>JASCZW010008426.1:0-51062 GCA_034211315.2 Aedes japonicus
ACCGTATCAACACTGTGGTAATCATCACCCATTTTGGGAGCTATTCTGACGAACCCACGGCGTTTAGGTTTCCTGTGGATGATGTAACAATATTTCAAACTATGGTTGAAGTTGTCAAGCGCGTATAGTATTGAAAAAGTTTGCTTCTCTAGAAATACAAATCCGGGCAAAGATTGGGGCAGATAAATGTTGTCCGGGAATTCGATTTTGATCGTTCCCGTGAGCAGGATGTGGAGGCTATCAGGACTCAACTTCGATGTTTCCTCAATAAAGCGTAAGTATAGGGCGATTAAGGAGAATGCACTACCAAACCAACTGAAAATCAATTGGATTACTGCTGGTTGGATGACATTCCATTTCTAATATAAGTATGAGCTTTCCATAATACAGAAAGAGAACTGTTGGAGATCACATCTGTATATACAATTTTAAACTTAATTGAATTTCATTTCGCTATTGAACCAAACATTACCCTTTACTTGACTCATCTAAACGCAAGAGAGCAAGAGAGTGTTAGGCACGACCAATAACCGATGGTCACCTCATCGCGGCCGTGGAAGGGAATAGAAATATTATAATTAAATCTGTACATAAACACAGTCGCTGAAGTGACAGTACTACGGTCGCTCGTTCCTTTTGATTGAAGTTGATGACAACTCCTGCTAAGTGTTGAGCAAAATTCAATGACATTTTACTTTGCGCGCTCGGTCGTTCGTTTTCAGCGTGAAAACGGCAAAGTCCCCGTCACGCTGTGATTTAGTGTTTATTTGTTGGTTTTATTTCGGTGTAGAGGTTTTACATCTTTAATTATTTTATTTTAAATCCCATTTCCAGAGCTTCCCACAGTCGAAGCCAACGTTGAATGGGTTAAGGTCAATTAATCCGTACAATGGGAATAGGTAATTTGTTCGGCAGTATATAAATTTCTCATATTGCATTTGTTTTTCGTCTCCCACAAGAAAAACAATAAAACAGTATTAAACAACCTACTTGCCAATTCTCCTCAACATACTGCAACCCATCTTGCCTAAAAGGAGAGCTTCTTACGGTACGATAATAAATAATTTTCAAAGACTGCTGTCATTGGTTGCCAAGGTTGCCACCGTCGCCACCGTCACATTAAAACCAGAGCTGCCAGAATATTTTAAATCAAGTTATAAATAATACAAGTTGATGGAAGGTGATGCATTCTGAGCAAACGTGAGATTTATGATCAAATATGAGTGAAGTTGCTTTTTTCATTTTCGCACACGTTTTTTTGGCAATCCCACCACTCTTTATCTTGGGGGGAGAAAAATATCGTAGAGTGTGCAAATTTGATGAATCCTGAGTAAATTAGAAGAACAAAGTTACTCACAAGAAAGCTGTCTTGCCCCTTGAATTACCCATTGGGTATTTTCTCCTGAAAATTTGGGTAGAAGTAGTTTAGAGTACATTAATTGTTATGTTATATATTCTCCGTGCGAGGAGTAACGATTATGATGTAGAAGGAGATGTTCGCTCATCACCATGAGGCACCAAGAGTGAACATCAGTCAATGTTTTTGGCTAGAATGAAAGATGCGAAGAGAAAGTGTTGATAGTTCCGCTAGTGTGCGCGGCAGGCTTGGAAACATAGCAGATGTTTTAGGAAAATTGAGTCGAAAACGGGGCATGTGTACAGTGGTACTCGAACCAACGACATTTTTGCCTAACATCCCACTGCGGGGTAGGTTGAAGCACGGACTAAGTCCGCCACTTCAACAGGCACCGTTCGTGCGCCGTTCGTGACTACACGGGGAGATCTACCTCAAGGAGTGTCTCCAAAAGCATCTGTTGCAGTTACTCGAGGGCCCTACGATCTTCTGGCCGCATCCAGCTTCGTGCCACTTTTGAAATGATGTCCTGGGGGTCACTTTCGTAACCAATGACATGAACCCCTCTCCCACGTATCGACATTGACTTGTTCTTCCTAATTAGAGTAACCACTTTCTGATACAGTTTGGAATTGAAAGATACGGGTTTTCTGCCTCTTGCTGGCAGTTCATCCAAACAACACTGTTCCCCAGTTGTATGTATGAATTGTACACTTGCTTGATGATTTCCAAAGCGCCAAGCCAATTGTCGCATTGTTACACCCTTTTCACGTTGCCATTTGTTGCAAAACCATAATATCGGATTTTCTAATGCGCGACATTTTGAAAGAGTAGAATTTAAACGGTGCAAACAAGTCGACAAATGAAAGATGACAGTCAAATGATGAACACATTAAAACCATCACAAAGGCAGGCGTACAACGCAAATGTATGTCGATAACTTATTTTCGATCCATTCTCCATTTGATAAGCAGTTTTCAAGCGCAAAGATCGAAACTAAATCCATCGATCAACCAAATTGTTTATCTATCCGGCAAAAGAAATAAACAGGTTGGCAATATTGTTGTTCATATGTTAATTTATATTGAGTGGATTCATCCAATGTGTAAACAAAAGTGAAAGTTGCCATTTCAATAAAATATATAACTTTTGAAATTACTGCTGCCAGTTGCTCTTTGCAAAACTCTTTTAAACAATCGTGCGGGATTGAAATCTGTGTAGCTTTTGACAATCGATGATAGAAGAATCAAAATTTCTCCAAATATTTCCATTAATTGAAATCCTACAGAACATTTTGAAACATTTGTCCAGATACAACATAGCTAGCCGTGCCATCAGAAGAACCCACTGTATTTCCATATTTTCATGTCTTGTATAACCAAGCTCAATATCTTTTTTGAAACACAATGGATTAAACAAAAAATCCTTTACAGCTTGAGGAAATCCTTGCCCCGAATACTTTTTCAAAGTGGATTTTACAGAGCTCTATCAAAGGTTTTATTACAGGAACAACCATTTTCTAAAGGCTGTAGTCGGAAAAAATGAGACACACATAAAAGGTTGCCAAAAATTAATTTATAAACTAAGTGAAATAAATATAAGGACAAGACTCAAAAGGCTTCCGTTGCGTTTATAGTTTCTGTTACCTAAGTTTTTGGTCAATATTCTAGAATTTACATAAAACACTGCTCAACTGGTTTGATTAATTTGTGATGCAAACTCTAAATTAATTATTGAAAATAAATTAAAATTCTTCCACAGGAAATAAGTATAAGGACAAAGTTAAAATTTCAACAAAAACGTAGTTTATTGCATGAAATTAAGAGTAATTAATAATGCGTTCCTCTTCCCTTGATTTTATTGACCTCCATCAGTCGTCTCGGCATTGAAATGATGTACGATTTTAGAACATCATTGTCCAACTTGCTCCATTCTTCGACAATAGCAGTTCGGAGTTGAAGAAGGGTGTCAAACATACGCCCATGTTTGAAAACTCTTCGGGAAAGTAGGCCCCAAACATTCTCGATTGGATTGAGATCTGGGCTACATGCTGGCCATTCGAGAACAGGGATGTTACTATTCGCAAGAAACGATTTCGTGTTACGTGCAGAATGGCAAGCGGCGTTGTCCTGCTGAAATATCATGTTGTCATCCATAATATTTTCAGCGAATGGGATCAAAACTTCGTCCAAGAGCTGCACATACTTTTCAGAATTCATTCTGGTCGAAATGAAACACACTGGTGTTTTTCCAGCAAGACTAAAACCTGCCCAGATCATCAGAGTGCCCCCTCCAAAATTTCTCGATTCCCTTTGTGGCTTTTCGCGTCTTATATCCTGCCAACAGTTAGTTGATCCATCCGGTCCATCTAAATTGAATTTCTTTTCATCGCTGAACACCACATTTTCCCACTCTTTTTCCCAGAATTGATACTTTTCTGCAAATTCCAATCTTGCTTTTTTATGTCGAGGCAATAAGCGAGGAACGGGCACACTTTTACCATATTTGGTATTATTATCACTGCTTAAAATTTGCTGCACTCGACGTTTAGACACTGGAAGATTCAATTCCTTCCTGATATCACCCGGAGAAAGCCTACGATTGATTGCCAATCGCTTAATTTCACGTTTTGCGCGTTCTGAAACCGATGCTGGACGCCCTTTTCTCTTGATGGTCGCATATTTCTCACCCAATTTCACGAAATTATGTACCACCGTTTTGCTCCTTCCTATTCTGCTTGCGATCTCACGGATTGTCAGTCCATTTTCACGATGGGCCTGAATTTCTCCGCGCTCAAACTCTGAAAGAGTGGTCGATTTCGGCATTTTCTGAAAACCACATAATAAATATGAAAATCAAAATTTTCGGTCATAATATAGGTTGAATTGATGAGTGTGATATTATAACAATGGTAATATTTGTTTTAAAAACTTACGAGGCCAGCGAACGCAAAAACAATCAGCTTGTCCTTATAATTATTTCTTTCTAAGCAGATGAAAACAGTCGATATCCCGCGTTTAAAGACAAGTCATCACCGAAACTGTGTAGTAAACGAGAGATGACATTAAACACACAAAACTGGAAAACAGAAGTTTTGCGTAAATAAACCCAATTATATTTTGTTCAGTGTAGTCGGATTTGCAGAACTATTAAATTGAATGTAACCAGAACATTAGAAGAAAATTGCAATCCGCCTTTGCTTATCTTCGACACACGCAGCTTCGTCTGCTAAATGCATATAAGATTCTTCAGTGTCCGTACTAATAACTCGACTTGGCAAGTCGAGTTATTAGTACGAGACACACTGAAGAAGTCTGCACATTGTGGTGACAAAATACGCGTATCTGTCGAAGATAAGCAAAGGTAGTTGGAATTGGGCCGGAAGATACTAATTTTTCTTCTAATTTCTAGTTACAGCAGTATTCCACTAAACAGCTCAAACCCTCTAGGATTTACAATTTTGTGGTTAGATTTCTAGTGGTTTCTTGGATCTGTTTTTTAAAAGCCAGCTCGTTCTCAAATACTTAAGGTGTATAACGAAGTTCGGCCCTCATGATGATCCACAACTTCTCAATCGGACGAGGTCGGTGGGTGGCAGTCTTTTGGTACAACACAATATTGATATATCTGTACCAGTCTAACACAGGCCGCAAGTAATAGCAGGATGCCCAATCCGGCCAAAATAGCGTGGAGGCCGGTACTTTTCATAGTTTTTTCCACAAATCAGATGGACTTTGTGGATCGAAAGGATCCAAGTCTGCGCTTGAACAGATTCAATACCTTCCTTGCTTTTACCCGATCAGCTTTCTTCGCCTTTCCTCCGCTTCCTGACCACCGCTGTGTCATCTAGATCTCCTTGAATGACTTCACCACCCGGGACACCGTCATTTGATTGAATACAGGTGTTTTCCGATAGATCTCTGGGCGCAGCCGGATTTTTCACGACGGCGCCCATATTTTTTTGGCGGATCTGCTGTTGTTCCGATGCCATCTCGATAACCACTTGAAAAATTGTGATGTAAAAACGTAATCAAGACACTTTTAGCCAGTTTTTTTTTCAAAATTTCATTATTTTTTACCCACACGCTAAAAAGCTACAAGCTAATGATTGTGTCTCAATTTTTTCGAGTACAGCCTTTATAGCTTCATGACGATCACTAAAATGCTATAACCTTGATAATCAACAGCTGATTATGAAATCCTTATGACCCTTATCTTAAAACCATATCGAAAATCATGGTATGGGGCGCCATTTCACGAAAACGGAAACTTCCTCTATTTTTAATAGAGCCTACCGTGAAAATCAACACTGAATATTACATCTGCTTCCTGATGCTTCAACGCTGTATGAGAGTACACCATATTGTTTCCAACAGGACTCAGCTCCAGCTCACAAGGCAAAGCAGACACAAGCGTGGTGAGCGGAAAATTTTCCCGATTTCATCACAAGCGAAAAATGGCCTGCGTCTACACCGGATCTCAATCCACTTTACTTCTTTGTTTGGGGTTATATGCTTCAACATATAGCCCCTACGAAAGTGCTTACGTTAGATCGATTCAAAAAACATTTGGTTGACATTTGGGACCAAATTCTTCAGCGTGCAAGCTGCGATGGGTTTACAAAGCGTTTGCGCAAAGTTAGCAAGGAAAAGGACGAGAGATACGAATTGAATTAATATGGCTTATTTCTATAATATTTATCTTTCAAATGAAAAATAAATGCCATGGTTGATTTGTTTTGCTGTCATTCCATTTTGTTTTAGTGACAGCTATTGTGAGACACCCTGTAGATACCATGCTTTCAAATTAAACCTGTGTCTTCATCTGTTGGTTTGACAACTTTCCATGTCTTTCTTCAATCGTTCGTACTTCTTATAACCTGATTATAACCTATTTTATATTGTGGTGCTATAAACTGCGTCGATAAGACATCACCATGTTTTGCAGTGCTCCTTTAGAACTTCTTATGTGAACTGAAAGATATTTAAATTAACTTTATTGAGGTGTTTTTGGTCATAATCGAGTCAACCATTAAGCCACGTGTACTAGAAAAATACATGAATAACGTATAGATCATTGCACCGAATGTGTTAACTTTACTTTTTTGACAGCTCAGGGAGCTTGTTTACAAGATATCCTTTAAACCGAAGAAACAAAACTTGCTCTTATCTTTTGACGGATTGTATACTATTCGACTGAGAATATGACGTGAAAATAAGCACTGGTGTATGTTTATGGGCAATTTAATTTCAAGCACAAATATTTTATAGTACAATCGACGACGTCATGTTTTTTGACAACATCCTCTCAGCTTTTTTATGATTACGTGGCTGGGTAACTCAGAGGTTACCTGTTCTGCTTACTGAGCAGATGGTCGGAAGTTCAATCCTAGGCCCGTCCCCTTCCTTATAATTTGTCACTTGCCTCTTTCTATCACCACTAGATTTAAAATTAAAAAGCAGTCTACTGTGCTTTCATTGATCGCGTCGCTTACCACAGTGAATCCATGATCTAAAAATAAAACCTGAAGCAGTAACAACACAACTATCCTTCCCTTGGCAATTGTAGAAATGCAGTGGTGATCACGGTGTCTAATAATAACGATTGCCAAACTAATCATCCTTCTTTCCCCCCTCTATAAATAGAATTAGTGAACTAGTACATTGAAGCTGCAAAAAGCTACACTAGGGATGCCAGATATACAGACATGTCTGTATTTATGCAGACATTCGATCATGCATACAGACCTTATACAGATAATGGGATAAAGTTACAGATTTATACAGACATTGATAGCAATCAAAAAAATTAAAAATATTCTGAAACGATTTTATTTTCCATATAAAGTTGTCATGTTTTGTTTGTTGACTTAAAGCATCCTATGTTTATAAAAAAAAAAGTATTTCGGAAAACTGTTCATTTCTTCGATGTTTCAGGACCTAGTATTGAGGCTCCTTTTATATTGAAATAGACCTTAAGTTAAGTCATAATTTTTAATATTTTGAAAATTTCCGAAACGTTTTTCGAGCTTCACCATACCTTCTAATGATAGCGGACTGATAACTTGAGAGTTATTCAGTTACGCAGAGAATATTGTTTACAAAACTACATTTATAGTTTATTCGTTTTAAATATGCCGACACATTCACTTCAAATTGAATTATCCTAATGGAAAATCGCATAGAAGTTCATGAAACTTATCAGATGATCAAGAAGTAAAGCTTATTTCGAATGCAGCGGATCCAATATTATTGTCAAAGAGCTTTGATTGATTTATACTAACTTTATAAATAAAATTATTTAAAAAAACGTATGATTAGGTTTCAAGTGTTGCGGAATATAATCAGAAATTCAATAATATTAGAAAAGCTAAAAAAAAATTTAGAAGCATGGAACAATTTTTCTTGAGAATCAGTAGAATCTTAACTGATATTCAACGACTATTTTCTTGTGAATCAGCATTTTTAATAATAGTATGTACCTTGAGATATCTGTAGACCAGTTTGCCATACATATTTGGAAATTTATTGAACAAACTTTTTGACATGTTTCTTAAATAAAGTCAAAGGACTGCGAAACATCATTAACTAAATGGCAGTCAAACTTGGGAAAACGTCAGCTAATTAAGTAGGATTTCAAAAATAAAATAAATAAGAAGCATAGTTGTGGAAGGTTTTTTAAATGAGCTTAAGTTAATCGTAAAATGGGCTTATATTTTCAAAAACATTTAAGAAGTCTTCGATACCGCTCTGAGAATCAAAACAAAATGGGTTTCAAGTATGTTACATAACATTAACGAACTCCAGTACTTTTCAAAATTTACATATGCTTTGAAAAAATTAATTAATTTCGAATGGCGATACAAAAATAAAACTACAAAATGTAAATCAATTGCACACAGTTTCATAACAAAATACGATTATTGACCTTTCTACCAAAATGCTTCTGCCGAGCGGCCGTACAGCAGTGGATCGAAACCTTATCCATTGCCCATAAGAAGATGAATCTCGGCACCTCTTTCTTGGTCTTGGTTTCTCCGTTTTGGTCACGAAATTATTGGAGTGAATCCTCAATTTGAGGTTTGAAAAAATATTTTCTATCGGTCGCAGCTTAAGGACGTTACGAGTGTTAGCGGTCTTGGATACAACGTTTATCTATATCCGGCCCTCCAATGGTTCTTTTGCTATAATGGTATGAGACCAGGTTCGCCCACAAGGCCACAATCTCATTCGTGTGCTACTTTATCAAGGAGGCAAATTACGGCAAGTACTTCGTACTGTATATCTTCTTGTTCACCGCAAGACACGATGGAAAGAGAAGAGACTTGGACAGTCCCTTCTCACTGATCGCCAGCCACAGAAAGGCTTTCTTCAGGAGTTGAGAATGCAAGATACATTTGACGTCAACCTCCGACTCATGACAGCAGATGCTCCTTTTGCATGATGGAGGTTCACCTGCAGGAACTTAGTTGGTTGCATTGCTATGTGTGGCACGCTCTTACTTGTTTGTGCGGGGAGCGATAGACCCATCGATGTTTTTAATGGCATGAGCAATAAACTCGGCATTTACGCTTAGAGTAAGAGACCAAGTTACATCTTTTAGCCAGTTTGCTGTAATTTGATCCTTGCATTCAAGAGACAAATCACCATGCATGTAGCTACATTTTGTAAACTCAGGTTTTACGCCATGTCTTTATTTCTCTACTTTTTGCAGAAAAGCTTCTTGCAGAGCATCGAACTGTACTGTCAAAATTTTGAGTTTTGGATAATTTTTAATGATTACTCCTCTCTTTACCATTTTCGCCGATTGACCGCGACTCAATTAAAAACAAACTCATCTTAACTTTTTTATTTTTTTAATATGTATTTGCCGTTATCAGTTTCGATTTCGCTTCGGTTGCAGTGAAACTAGCATCACTGGTATGATATTGCTTTCACGCATCACAAATTTATGCGCTAGCTTTTAAGCAAGTCTGAAAGCTTTCCAAGCTAGTTAAAAAGTTCCTGATACAAGTTTGCAAGCAAAACTTTCATCCAAGTTTGCAATGAGGCTTTATTCAAGCCAAGTTGAATAATGCAAGTTTTTAATGCAACAGCCTACTATCACTTGCCGCGTTTATTTTCTTTTTCTTCTTTTTTATATGGCACACAGCTAATAATAATAACCTTTTAGCACTGGTTCTCACCTGATACACTCAACTTTTGTCACCGGTATCGATTCAACTATCACTTTTTCACTCACTTTCGGTTTATCGATTTGTTACGCACTTGAAAAAGCAACAATATATATGAACCCGACGACAAAGGTAGTATGCACACATCCAATGATGCCAATTTGCCCATTTCAATACATACGTCAATTGCTACAAAATAAGAAGGACCTCAATATGTGTAAATTTCAATAGGCCAAGAATCCTTAAAATATATGAAATTCTCCAGAAACTTTGTGACAATTGAAAAACGGAAAAAGGAAATGAATAAAACTCCCGAAACCAAAGTATTTGAGAGTATGGGTTTACCTTATTTTTCCTTACCTTGTTTCCTTGTTTTCAAATAAAATACTCTCCTTGCCCATAGTCTTTACGGAATTTTTTGTCAAAATTCTTAATACAGACAAACACAGACATTTTTAAATGTTCTCACAGACATTTTGAAAAACTATCTGGCATCCCTGCGCTACACCCAAGCTCCATCTATGTGGTTCTCCTCTGTGCAATTATACTAGTTCTGTTTCAGTTACAATCTCCTACGAAATTGCACGGTCTCGGCTTTTTTAGGATAAAAAATGTTTATTTTTTATTTCATTTTTAATACCATTACACAGTTTGAAGGAAACATTTCATTTTCTGCGTTATCTAATGCACATAAAGGAAATGCTAGATTTGACATAAATTAAAGAGATGTTTCATACTCATAACTTGAAGCCAGATGTCGCTTGAAACAGGTCTGTTCTTTGGAAGATTGCAAACAATGGTGTTTGCTGTATCCAAGATTGAATACAATTACGTTGTTTACGCTTGCTTTGGCTTGAAATGAATCGAGGGAAATTATTTTGGCTGTTAAATTAAAGGATTATTTAAAAATTCAGAATTTTTCCTCGTACAGCAACAAACATTCCTAGATTTCTCAAGATTACTGATCAAGAAGATGTTTTTGGTGGTACTTGGGCACTGATTCATAGTATATTACGGAAGGTATTGATAAAGTAAATGATATGGCCAACGAATGAATAAATATTTCTAATTCTCATGAATGGTTTTTAACACACTTCTACTAGACGGTTTTTAAAAACTATTTTTATATATTTTTAAACGGCGTGATCGATATGGGAATAAATATTCAAGTGTTAGTTCAGCTGCCACTGTCGCAAAAACAAATAAACAATCGACAATAATCACTCGCACATGAAAAGAATAACTTCAACGGAAAAATACCATTCTCTCGGTCAGTACTGACCTGACTGAGTTGTAAAGTTTATTACTACCATTCCATACAGAAAATGAGCAAAACTCAGAAGAACACGATGAATGAAACAAATCAGTGTTCACCGAAAGTGGAGTGGGGTTTTTTTCTTTGCCGGTATGTTAAAAATGCATCGATGCACTCTACAATAGAAATGCAAATTCCAATATCCGCACGAATGGCAATCCGTGCTTAAATGTGAAGAAACGGTTGAAACGCTTCCATTCGAAACAATCAACAGTGAATCAGCTAACTCTCTTCCTCAGCCTCAGCCGCTCTTCGCCAGTCGATAGGTGCTTCGGTTCTTAAGATTGATTGATTTGATGTCTGATGGTCAATAACATTTCGCACATACCGGGGCCTCATTCAATTTGGCAGCAATCAATTTTGGCAAGAAAACCGTTTCGTATCGAGTGTGATGGATTATACCTCACAACTATTCTGAAACACGATTTGTATTTCTAATTGGTGAAATATGAACAGCTTATTCTGATCAATGACGACTAATTGTAGTGGTTGTTTCCAGGACAAATGGATTGTACTCTACTCACCTTCATCGTCTTCTGTAAGTTTCCGTCAAACCTTGACCAAATCCCTTCTCTCTCAATGCATCTGCTATGATGAACACCGTCAGCTCATGGGCCGTCAACGATCAAACTGAAAACTTTGCCAAAATCTTCTTCACGTGACTTTGTTCCTTTCTTCCGAAATAATCACACACAAAAAACACCACAAACAACCGACACTCACAGTCACCCGCTTCGCATAAACAAATTATCCAACAATGGTCCTATTAAATATTTCAATCACATAATTTCTCCTCCCAACCCAGCCCAAAACGATGAGTCTTTTACGGCGTCTTTTTTCCCTTACTCGTCCACTTATATTGCCACTGCTTCTAGTACATAACCCTCCAGCTCGACGCGTGCACACACCGGCCACCTTTACGCTTCAACGAACTTCGATTGACTGATGGTTAATGACTTTCAACTTCTAGTAATATCTGTATTTTTTTTACGGTAAGCCATTTGATCAGTGTGTCTCAGAAGCCAGAAGGAGAGAGAAAATCAGCAAACAGCCATCCACCCACTGATGGACCCTAAAATTGACAACCTACCTCCCCCGCCCCCCACCGGCGTCGTGCATCGCTGAAACGGTGTGATAAGGAAGATCACCTCAAACTCGCAATCTAAAGGTATATTGGATTGAAGTTGACGCATATCATAAACACATTATTTCTTTTGATAACACCCTCATCAGTCACATTCAAGAGACTCCCAAAGTCTTTAAGTAAATGCAATCGAGTGGTTGCTGGCCGTATATCACTTAAAACCGGTACTTAAGAATGATAAGAATAACAACCGAGTGCAAAGTGACTGGAACGACCGATGTTCCCGGCAATTCAACAACAACGACGACCATCGATCACAGATGAGCAAATCGCACTGACTAATTTCGTTCAAACGCTGCCTACGTACAATTGTCTATGGCCTGACAACTACAACTTCGGCATCTTCGGAAAACACCGTCATTGCATTGTAAGTAGCTAGTTCTCACTCTCACTCATTCCTTGCTTGTTGGACCTTAATAATTGATATGTTCACCTGGAGATGCAACCACTTACTGATCGACTAAGCCGACTAAACTATCAGCAGCTAATGCGAGCGAATTCGAGCTTAAGCAAAGTGTGGTCAAGTGTTACATAGTAAACACACTTGAAATAGTCGTTCGTACATAAGTGGTGCCCACCAACTGCAGTAGGTTTAGTAAGGAAAACTTTGTGCTGTTGGCATGGTAACGTTTATGAGCCGTAAAAGCGATGCTCGTCGCGGAAATTGTAGCGGACCTTCGAGTATCTGCTGGGGAAGTTACACAACTCAAAATAGCATTAGTGGTCGAGATATGAAGTATGCCCCGAAACACGAACGTTGATTAATCGTTGATGCTAAGTTTTGCGGACCTTACATGTCGTGGGATTAGGGATTTACCGTTGAGTGGACATATGTATTGGCAATATGTGAAGGGTCCAAAGTTGATTCAAGGTGAAGGTAAAAGCATGGATCATATAGACATAAAGGGTGATACGGTCAAAATTTGGTCAAGGGAAAACGCGTGTAAATCGGTGAAATCGTTTATTTAAAAAATCAAATTAAATTTCTTTTTCAAGTTCAATTAGTATAAAATTCAGGAAAAATATTCAGTTAGGCTTCCGCTTTTCCAAATCCGAATTGCCGGGCCTTACGCTTGACCCCTGCCATCAGATTTTGTACAGCCACCTTGTCCACCTTCTTCGCCGCAGAAAGCCAGTTTGCCTTGAACTGCTGCTCGTCCTTAGCAGTTTTTTTGGTCTTCTTTAGGTTCCGCTTGACAATAGCCCAGTATTTCTCAATTGGGCGGAGCTCTGGCGTGTTGGGAGGGTTCTTGTCCTTGGGAACCACCTGCACGTTGTTGGCGGCGTACCACTCCATGGCCTTTTTTACCGTAATGGCAAGATGCCAAATCCGGCCAAAACAGTACGGAACAACCGTGTTTCTTCAGGAAAGGCAGCAGACGTTTATTCAAACACTCTTTCACGTAAATTTCTTGGTTGACAGTCCCGGAAGCTATGAAAATGCTGCTTTTCAGCCACAGGTACAGATGGCTTGCCAAACCAGATATTTCTTTGCGAACTTTGACAGTTTCGTGTGCTTGAAAATATCTGCTACCTTCCCCTTCCTTTTGCCGTATAAAACTCCTGTCCCGGAAGCTGCTTGTAGTCGGCTTTGACGTAGGTTTCGTCGTCCATTACCACGCAGTCAAACTTCGTCAGCATCGTCGTGTACAGCCTCCGGGATCGCGCTTGGCCGTCGTATTTTGTTTATCATCGCGATTTGGAGTCACTACCTTCTTGTAAGTCGATAGTCCGGCCTCGTTTTTGGCTCGATGCACGGTTGTAGACGATACACCCAGCTTATTTGCGGCATCTCGGAGAGATAGGTTAGGTTTCGCTTGAAACTACCGGCAACTCTCTTTGTCGTCTCAGTGGCTTCCGGTTTTCGATTTCCTCGATCCAGACTTCCTGGCTGTCGACAAACGTTCCCCAAACACTTTAATTACATTTGTAACGGTTGATTTGGCAACTTTTAGCGATTTTGCCAACTTTGCGTGCGAGTAGTTTTGGATTTTCGCGATGCGCGAGCAAAATTTTGATACGCTGCTCTTCTTGCTTGGACGGCATTTTGACAACTGAAGAGTGAATTCCAAAATCAAAATAGGAGCAACATTCTACACACACACACCTTCAAAATGAGGGGTGTTCAGGTTTTTTAAATGCAAAATTGAAAGAAATACGTCAAGTTGATATTGACCAAATTTTGACCGTATCGCCCTTTACGATAGTCATTTTCTATTTTTTGGATTGCGCGGTGGCAAAAATTCTGGTCAATCTGTTTCTGTCAATCTGTCATATTTGTTTCTATCTCCCACTCCGAGTATCTTTCTTTCATTTTTCATAAATGTAGTCGTTGTACCTATACTTTCCAATTTATTATCAAGATGATAAAGGGCGATACGGTCAAAATTTGGTCAATATCAACTTGACGTATTTCTTTCAATTTTGCATTTAAAAAACCTGAACACCCTCATTTTGAAGGTGTGTGTGTGTAGAAGGTTGCGCCTATTTTGATTTTGGAATTCACTCTTCAGTTGTCAAAATACCGTCCAAGCAAGAAGAGCAGCGTATCAAAATTTTGCTCGCGCATCGCGAAAATCCGAGCTACTCGCACGCAAAGTTGGCAAAATCGCTAATAGTTGCCAAATCAACCGTTACAAATGTATTTAAAGTGTTTGGGGAACGTTTGTCGACAGCCAGGAAGTCTGGATCGGGGGAAATCGAAAACCGGAAGCCGCTGAGACGACAAAGAGAGTTGCCGGTAGTTTCAAGCGAAACTCCTAACCTATCTCTCCGAGATGCCGCAAATAAGCTGGGTGTATCGTCTACAACCGTGCATCGAGCCAAAAACGAGCCGGACTATCGACTTACAAGAAGGTGCAGTGACTCCAAATCGCGATGATAAACAAAATACGACGGCCAAAGCGCGATCCCGGAGGCTGTACACGACGATGCTGACGAAGTTTGACTGCGTGGTAATGGACGACGAAACCTACGTCAAAGCCGACTACAAGCAGCTTCCGGGACAGGAGTTTTATACGGCAAAAGGAAGGGGAAAGGTAGCAGATATTTTCAAGCACACGAAACTGTCAAAGTTCGCAAAGAAATATCTGGTTTGGCAAGCCATCTGTACCTGTGGCTTGAAAAGCAGCATTTTCATAGCTTCCGGGACTGTCAACCAAGAAATTTACGTGAAAGAGTGTTTGAATAAACGTCTGCTGCCTTTCCTGAAGAAACACGGTTGTTCCGTACTGTTTTGGCCGGATTTGGCATCTTGCCATTACGGTAAAAAGGCTACGGAGTGGTACGCCGCCAACAACGTGCAGGTGGTTCCCAGCGACAAGAACCCTCCCAACACGCCAGAGCTCCGCCCAATTGAGAAATACTGGGCTATTGTCAAGCGGAACCTAAAGAAGACCCAAAAAACTGCTAAGGACGAGCAGCAGTTCAAGGCAAACTGGCTTTCTGCGGCGAAGAAGGTGGACAAGGTGGCTGTACAAAATCTGATGGCAGGGGTCAAGCGTAAGGCCCGGCAATTCGGATTTGGAAAAGCGGAAGCCTAACTGAATATTTTTCCTGAATTTTATACTAATTGAACTTGAAAAAGAAATTTAATTTGATTTTTTAAATAAACGATTTCACCGATTTACACACGTTTTCGCTTGACCAAATTTTGACCGTATCACCCTTTAGCGGTGGTCTCGAACCCGTAAAGATCTTCGCTCTCATCCACAGTTTCGGCAATAACAGGGACCTCAACTTTCGGTTGCTCCAGTAGTCTTAAAAGGATAATCTACGATACTTCCCTCTTGAAGTTCGGCGGTCCGAACCTCGTCCACCGGCAGGAATCTGCAATCGCAACTAACGGTCAGCTTATCATTGCTCGGGTCCATGAATTGGTACGCGTTATGCTGGGAGGAATAACCGACGAAATACGCTGGAAAGCAATTTTTTAGATTTCGCTTCTAATTTGCTTCTTTTTTCCTTAGGTATCTACACATACGCCGGTGAACCAAACATCTGGAGATGACTCATGTCCGGCTTCGTCCCGTTTCACAGCTCGAAGGGGGCTGCTTCAACGGCTTTGTTGGCCATGTTGATCGCTTCGGCCCAGTACTTCAGCGGTATCCCAGCGTCCAGGATCATGCAGCGCGCCATTTCCACAAGCGAGCGATTCTTTAGCTCTGTACCCCGTTTTACTGCGGGGTGGCTGGGTGGTAAATTGTTGCCGAATTCCTTCCGTGCGACAGAAAGAAACCAACGCGCCACTCCGGTATTCACCTCCCTGGTCGGAACGAATGATCTACGGAGTCCTGATGTAGAAGGAGATGTTCGCTCATCACCATGAGGCACCAAGAGTGAACAACAATGTTTTTTGGCTAGAATGAAAGATGATGAAGAAAGTGTTGAAAGGTCCGTCAGAGTGCGGCGGTAGGGAAAATTAACAGATGCTTTTGAAAATTGAGCGAAAGGGCATGTATCCAATGGTACTCGGAACCATGGACGTCAATCTTTGCCTAACATCCCACTGCGGGTAGATTGTGAGCGACGGGAACAAGTCCGCCACTAACAGGCAAAAATTGACGCATGGAAAGACGCTCATGTACCACTGTGGCTTCGTAAGTTTATTCTTAGCGATCTATTGTGTGCACTCTGTTTACTGATGCGCACATGGGAGAGGAACTCTCTCCTTTTTGGGTTTGTTTTGATTCGCAACGACTGACGATCACTTCCGTCTTCCGTCTTCCGATGTCTTCCGTCTTCCGTAGGGACGCTTCTCGTTCAGGGACGGGTAGTCCTTTTGCTTGTGCCCCGGCTTCTGGCAATTATAGCACAACAACTTCTTCTGGTTCACGTGCGTTTTGAGGATGAGCTCCGATGATCTGCTCGACCAACGTTTCGCCACCTCGTCTACCACCTTGACCAGATCCAGCATTAGCTCATCGTCTGATCGGCTTTCCAATGCCGTGGTGAGGGTGGGAAAGGAACCCGGGAGACTTCGGAGAAAAATAGCTACCTACATGCTCTTACTCAATTTAGTGTTGCAGTCCTTGATTAGGCTCAACAGATTATACTCCCGCAGGAGGCCTATCGTCGCCCGAACCTTCTGGTCACCGCTTCGCCACGCTGTCCCGGCAGCTTCATTTGGATTTTCGGCAGTACTCACATGTTCGGTATCGGTGATGTACTTCCACAGATTATCTTGGATGAGAAGGAACTCCACTTTGGCCTTCCAAACGCTGTAATTTCCTCCATTAAGTTTCTGAATTCCCTATCGTTCCATTGTGAAAAAATTACGCTGGTCGTTTATGCCGTTACTGTGGCAACTGGCGACTCCCAGCACCTCTAGAGGGAGAAAGAAACCCGGCGGGCTTGGTTGAGAACGTATGTAATCTGATGTTTGCTTGCAGTTCAAAATCTTACAGACTGGTTCGCTGTGGTTTTACAACCACCGAGCTGCATCCGATCTCCGTCAGTTTGCTGCCCTCTGTAAAGGACTTGTATTTGCATCCTCATTGGCAAGGTTGTTTCGCACTGCTTGGAGGTTCGCGTTGTACCTTCTGGCCATACCTCGGATCGAAACACCGGGGTTGGCTCTAACACACCTTAACACCTTGCTGTTCAGCTGACGATCCCTGGGTTGCAGTTTTTCCGTAGGTCGGCTGATTCCTTTCCACACTCAAAGTTTCCTTGTAGGTTTTGAGCCTTCGACAAACTGTTGTTTTCGGCACCTCAAGTACTTTAGTCAGCTTGGAACCGAACCACTCCGGATTTTCAAGGTGCACAATATTTTTTTTTTGCTTTCGAGTTCCATTTGACGTTATTTCTGATCGACTACTTTGATCAAACATGCAGCAGTTGTTCTGAGTAGAAATATAAACAAACCACTGTCATAAATGTTTGATTCACAATACTAGGGCCGTCCTAGCGGCGCGCGCTATCAGTTTTTCGAAAATTGAAAAAAATGGCATCACCCGAATAGCAACGTCGGGAATTGCTTTTTGCGCAAGCACCTGGAAAATTCTCAACTATCTCATCGGGACAGAGGAATTGGAAAGTCAATGGTGAGTCGTGTGATTAAACGTTACTACGAAGCATCGAACGGATGGAGAAATGCGATTGAGGTGGATGTTCTATTAGTGATCTGGATCACAAGCGTGTCGTAAAACGTTTGCAGTAGGGTCAGCTAACTGGTTCCACGTGAGGATGGCAATAAAAGTTGAATCTGTCCAAGTCTTGTTAAAGTCAAGGACCGGGAGGTTCGCGTATTACAAGTCCGGATGACCTCCGTCGTGACAAACGGCAAAATACGGTGGGAAATTCACGGGCACGGACACGCCCCGGTCTTGGTAATATCGTCATGGATGATGAAGTAAAAGCCTGTCGACAAACAGAGATAAAACCGACTCCGACTACTCAAATCACGACGGCACAAATAGTAACGTCGTATAGGAAAGAAAATCCACATGTGCGTCAATTGGCTCAGCAACCAGAACCAAACTAACAAGAAAAATTAGAACTGCAAACTGAACTGTACGGTCCTCTCTAATATCTAATACCTCTCCAGATTTATGAAATTGCGACCGCACATTCATGACAAACTGGCAAAAAATGGCAAGGCATTATTGAAGGTGAATTCATATGTCACGAATGACATGAAGCGGCTCCAGACAAACACAGAATTATGAGAAGCAACAAACTACAAAAAAGACTGCCAGAATCCATGGAAGAAATAACGAAAGTAAACACCTTTTAAATTTATAAACATTGACAATGGTGAACTATTGTCAGCAAACAAAAAGACGGCGTGCCATACAAAACAGTTGACATAAGCCATCACTGGGAGAAAAGGAAAGCAAACTTGAACATGTAACACCTTTTGGGGCAGTGTCAACAGCATCTCTATGGATGACAGGATCCTTGCACAGCTGGCGAATTGCTTCAAAAGGTTTTAAGTAAGATACTATATAATAACTTTTTATTTGTGGTTCGAGAAAACTGCTCCGGAAGTCTCTCAGAGTATATCAAATAACACACCAACGGACCAAACTACAAAAGAATAAATAAATTACGGAGCATCTTGTTAAACGTATAAACGTAACACTGACTAACAAACTAACTAACAGACAAATCTAGAAACAGACAAAAGGACTTAAAAAACTCAAACGTGCCTCCTTCCGAATCATTTACAACAGCGTCTTCTTGAACGACATTTTCCGTGTGCGGCTGGCAAAATGATTTGAAAGGATTACAAATAAGCATCAAGACTGGCGTGAGGTTTCTACCCTATTCGATTTCACCAGTAAACCTTAATAAAAAAATTAGATTCGTTTTCGTTTTCGTTTACGTCTAGATATTAAATAGCTCAAACTTTAAAATTAGAGATTACAGGAGACAACATTCTTAGAAATAGATTCAAAAATTTTCCAAGGATTTCTTTTTGCTTAACGTTAAAAATAATAAATGAACTCATAATGTTGTATAATCCGAATGAGATTACCTAGCAATATAAAAAGGTCCTTAGCTTCACTTTTATTATATGGATCGCTATCTTGTAATACATATATTAAGCGACTACACTGTTTGCCAAATACACACATGTCTTCCTGAAATACTTAGTTGTTCTAAAAATATCATCAATCTTATCAACTTCCTGCTGAAAAAGAGAAGCAACTTTCCCGATGATCACAGCTGACAATGCTCCACATTACAACACCGGAAGATCGCTACATGATTTCGATCGATTCATGGAATGACTTCTCCCTCTCCAAATGAATGTGCGTCTGGATTAATCGGCAGACCTGAGGCGAAGAAGCTTTCCTAACGCGAGATCGAGTCTCCCCCGCATAAACCGGGGACTCCAGCTCGGGCGCTCGAGGAACGCTGACGACCGCTCCGTTCATGGCCACCATCGCCACCATCCGGCAGCTGTTTGCGCTTGTCTTGCATCCAGTGCCTCTTCGGCCAACTCACGTGCTTCCGTTTGTGGAACACTGTACATCCAGCTGAAACGGAATTAAATGTTGATTAATTTTCCCTAACGATCTGATCGAGAATTGCTTACGGGAAAATAACTACAGCCGGCGATGTCAAAGCGCCACCCAGTAGAGCGAACGCGCCTGGCAGCACGTCGATCGTTGCTGCATAGAACTGGTGGTATACATCGGGGCGTACACCAGTGGCATCAACGCTTCGGCTACACCGAACAGAGAATTCACCTTACCGAGCTCGTTGCTCGTCAACCCAGCTTGGTGGCGAGTCGAGGCTGCATCGATATGAACGAGGTGCCGTTGAGCATTTCCACGAAGGGCGCTACAATGTAGTTCAACCAAATGAGTATTATAATATTGATAATTGTGTGGTTTTCATCATACCGAGATAAGCTGCCAGAGGTGTCACCGCAAACGCGTACACGAAGCTGGACAAAATTTTCGACATGCCGAGACAACACACCAATCGGAGCGTCGTCCATCTTTGGCAGATGTGAAACACACCGACGGAGAGACTGTTCCGATTAGACCCGTCAGCATTCCGTAGCTGGAGAAGAAACTAAGTTCCACCTCACTCCAAGTTGAGCGATATCGCGTGAACAAATAGAATGACTGTCGATTTCGCCTAAAAGAGACATATAAAAAATCACAAATCAAGTTCATCAATCATGGCTAATTCTAGCAAACGAGAGATTCCCGAGTGCGCTCACTGCTTACGATTGAAGCTAACTAACTTCGCTCGGGTCGGGTTGTAATCAATTCACACTTCCGTGCAGCAGCGCATCGCACGGAGGCAAATGTGAAACTCACCATGCCAACGGGCCGATGACGACCATAACCACAATCATCAGCACTATCACCCGTAGGCGGCGTTGTCGTTCGCCCTTCTTGAATGCCACCGGAAGGTTTCCATCACGTGTTCCTTGTCGAAGAAATCCAGCAGCATGTTCTTCTCCTTGGCTTTCAGCCGTTGCTTCTCACTGATGATGTCCACCTCCGGGAGAAGAACACCCCGTAGAAGAACGCTATCAGATACAGGGTGGCCGAGATGGAGAAGATGCCGTAGAAGCCAATTTTCCTACAGGAAGCGGGAAATGGACAACATTTGTTAGATATCACTGAATGAATTTGTAATCTAATGCGGAAATCATTAAACTAGCATCAAACTAAATCGAACTTTACCACGCGGGAGTCTCAGCAGCATTTATTACTTAATGCTACCGTCAAAATATCGATGATTATTTAGTTACATAATATAAAAAAATACTCTAATTGTTATGATGTTGTATTCTCGATGTATGAGGAGATGTTCGCTCATCACCATGAGGCACCAAGAGTGGACAGTAATGTTTGCTAGAATGAAAGATATGAAGAGAAAGTGTCGAAAGTTCCGTCAGTGTACGGTAGGTTGGAAATAGAACAGATGTATTAAAAATTGAGTGAAATGGCATGGGTAAAGAAGTACCAAGGAACCAAGGACGTCACTCTTTGCCTAACATCCCACTGTTAAGTTGGCGGATTCGTCCGTGCCTCGACCTACCCTGCAGTGGGATGGAAGGTGTTCAGTGAGGAACATCTACCGCACCCGGCGAGTCCCGTGATATCGTCTTCTTTCGTGGGGCAACACCAAGTGGAATTCATGATTGCTACTACGGACCAAATTTTTGCGGTTCGGCAAGTATTGCATAAATGTCGCCAACACATATTTTCATCGATTTCAGATCAGCTTACGACACACTCAACTCGAATATGGATTCCCAGAAAATGACCCGGTTGGCCAAAGCAGAATGGATCGAGTGATGTATTCAGTCCGTGAAAATGCATGAAGGCAAGAGGCTCACGAGAAGACAATGCTAGCCTCCTACCACGAGTTCAGACAGAATGTCGATGAATCGAGGCGATAGATGAATTCATGTATCTGGGCTCATTGGTTTCCGCCAACAGCGACACCAGCAGAAAGATACAATGACGCATTGTATCTGAAAGATACAATGATCGCATTGGTAATCTCCGAAGAACGCTATGATCGAACAAAGTTCGCCGAACTGCAAAGTTGACCATATACAAGACATTAATTAGACCGGTAGTCCCATACAGCCACGAATCATGGACATTGCTCTTGGAAGACCAACGTGCTGTTGGTGTTTTTGAATGGAGGTGTTGCTTATGCTCTACAGTGGAATGCAGATGGAAGACGGAACCTGGAGGATCCGAATGAATCACGAATCGTACACACAATGAATCCTCCCATCGTACACACCGCTAAAATCGGTCGACTACGACAGGCTGGACAAGTCGTAAGAATGTCGGACAACAGCCCAGTTGAAATTATTCTAGAAAATTAACCGACAGACACAAGAAGAAGAATCGTGCAAGAGCAAGATGGATCGATCAAGTTGAAGGTGACCTGCGGTCTTCTCGTAGACTGCGAGGCAGGGGAAATGCAGCCATAGACCTAATAGAATGGAGACAACTTTTGTGTTCAGCAGAGGCCACCCCGGCCTTGGTCTGATTGATAAGGTAGGTACCTATGCGGGATTATACATTGTATCCCATTCCCTGGAAGTTTCATGATAAACGATTTCCGGACATATTTTTCGTGAGAAGTTCTAAGTGATGCAATAATACCGTTGACACCCTTTAATCATAATTGATTAAGGGCTTACGCTGAAGTATGCTCGATGGCAGCCATTACCTCAAATTTTTAGACTTGATGTAACCTTGAATCTGTACTAGATTTGTATGCTTACTTGTTGTGAGCAATCTGATGGAGTTTCATTCGATTTTCATTCACTAACAATCGAGATTTGACCATTTGAAAAAGCATGGTAAGTTTGACAGAGAGAGAAAGAGAGAGAGAGAGAGAGAGAGAGAGAGAAAGAGAGAAAGAGAGAGATAAAAGATGGGGAAAACTACACGAAGCAGCAATTCACCTTAATCCAACATGAAAATAGAAGAAGATCAATGTGGCAATGTTTTTAACGGGCTCTGTCCAACGGCAGGAAAATATTTCTAAAGATTTCAAACGAAATTCAATTATCAATGGCGTAATGTAAGATGTAACAATATTCGAAAGCCATTCCGCGAACTTATAATCATGATTAAAAATTATTTTCAGTTCTCTTTCTGCTTTCGATTGGTACGGTTGAGTTTTGTATATTCGCGCGATAGCTTTCTTCTCTACGGCATTGTAATCTGTTTGCATTGTTCTTTTTTATCAACACGGTCGCTTTTGTTGTAACAGCAATGTGTGAGTTGAAAAATACTGTGCGATTTACCTTCGGCAATGGAGCGGATAAACTAACCTTAGGTGAATTGGCAAATTTCTTCAAAGGCTTGAATGCGGAGCTTGATGAAATTGAAGCTGCATATAGGATAGCAGATGAAAAATCCCTTCTCCTCAAGTTCAAGTCTGAGCGGTCGATGATGCACGCGCTGACCACCAACTCTGGCGAGCTGGTATTCCATTATAGGAATGGAAAAAAGGTTAAAGTACACATGCCGCATGCCCAGAATCACATCTGATATGTGCGAATATACGATCTCCCACCAGAGGTTCCCGACCAGGAGATCGTTACGGTTTTGTCTAAGTATGGACACTTGGAGCATGATACGCTATATAAAACTAAGTTTGTCTTGGATATTTTGCTACCGAACAGAATTTCCCGCAACACTAGAACTTTTTGCTCAGATGTTATTTACTGCTAAATGAACCACAAAAACCAACCACGATATCACAGTGAAGTTTGACAGCTGTGGCCATTAAGCCCTATGCTGGTTTTGATGGCAGCCAAAAGGTTTTATGAAGGTTTTCAAGTGGTCATAACATCTCTCGCTAGAACATTTTCAAAATGTTTATGTTTTATGGTCTTATACAGGTTTTATTAATTTGTTTTCACAACCGTCTACTATGTGGGCCACTTTGTACACATTTCGGCTTTAAAGATGCATAGAGGAGGTGTTGGTGAACAAAACAGTTTTGAATGTAGTTTTATCAACAAAGCCGGGGGAGTGCTATACCGCTGGAATAAAAACTAAAATTGTTACTTGGGCGGTCCCAAGTTTAATGATTCGCCCCTAATAACGTAATTCTAACCAATACACCCTCAATTATTGTGTCAAAATAACATAGCAAATCAAATCAACAACAAAGATACACAGACTACAAGGTGTACTTCGGACCTAGGGGTTCTACAACAGTTTGTCCAGGATATTTGCAGGGATTCATAAATATAGTTTTCCAGATGATTCTTCAATCATTCATTCAAGTATTCCACTGGAGATGCGTTTGTTTCAAAGCTCCTCAAGCTCCGCAAATTTCGGCAAAATTTCTCGCGGGGGTTTCTTCAAAAATACTGTTCTTCCAATGTAGACGTATTTTCATGTATTCACAGAGAGGAATGTTGTGAAGTTAGAATACTGTTCTCTATAGTTATTTTTGTTATTCGAAGCATAGTTTTTTCGAACGTGAATTTTTGTTATCTGTAACAAAAAAAAACTTGAGAGTTTTGGTTCAGATGGAGCATCGGTAATGATGGATTCTGACCGATCCGTTAAGAACCTGTTGAAACGTGGACAGTCACAGATAATTATCAAATGAACTGGCTGTTTGTGCAAGCTACGCATGCAAAATTCGGCAATCAGCAAGGGCAAGTGGAAGAATCGGATGACTTGCGAACTTGTTGGAGAAAACTTCTGTGTTTCAAATGAGCAGATGGGAAGCTGGCTTTTCCTTTGCTTAGAAAGTTCATTGCGAATTGCGAATTTTCTACTAATTTCCTGTAGAAAGAAGATCCGTTTTGCTGTTGTGTGATGTAGGGAAACCGATAATTGTACTAAAGCCCTATTGAAACTGTGTTTTGATGAGTATACACTCAGTAGCAAAAAAAAAGCCGAGCAAAATTTTGCTTCCAAAATACGCGTTGTTCAACCTTCTGTAACTTTGTCAATTATCAATATACTTTGACCACACTATAACTAATGTATACACCTTATGTGACCAAAATTTTATGTTGATGAAGTTTATAAATTTGAAGTTATCATAACAAATGTGAAAAAAGTCAATTTTGACATACCAATTTCAAAAATCCGTATTTTTGTGAAAAATTTAGTTAGGATATTAAAAAATTCTCCATGACTTAAAACAATACAGAGATTAATGTGGACAAAATTTGAACTGTTTTCATTAAGTGGTTTGGACTACAGCTGACGTCAAAGTTGACGCTCCAACATGAGTATTTCTCGCTTTCACCCGATATTAGATTTTACAACACGAAGTTTGAAGCAAAGATTTTTGCCAAGATTTTCTGCAGTTAAAAACAGAAAAAAAAGATTTTTTGGCAAGAATTAAAGATAAGAACGGAAAATAATGTGGTGACCCTGATCATGGTGGGATAAATAATCCGTTGCCAACTCTAAGTTCGATGTTCCGGAGGATATTCGAAAGAAGAAATTATCGAAATTTGCACAGAAGTTCCTGATCTGGCAGGCGATTTGAGGATGTGGTGAAAGAAGCGCTCCTTTCATCACTTCTGGGACAATCAACGGTGCAATTTACATGGAAGTGTGCCTTCAGAAGCGTATTTTGCCATTCATAAGGAAGTAGAAAGGATTAACTCTGTTTTGGCCTGATCTAGCATTCGAGCCAACAGAGTCAATTTTGTACCAAAAGATATGAGCACCCAAGTTCACCGGAACTTCAAATTGCAAAATTCTGCGCAATTATGAATACGGAACCTCGTCAACTTTCCTAAACTATTGAAACAGAACTGAAGTTGACGAAAATTTGGGTAAAAACAACAAAAACACGGGGAAAATCGGTTGAACAAAATTTGATGGGTTGAGTGAAAAGGAAGGTGCGGGCCTTCGGGATGGGAGATGAAATTGAATAGGGCCTGTTCACAAACCACGTAGATACATTTTTGGAAATCTCAGACCCCCCTCCCCCCTTGTAGACTTTTCTACATTCCTTTTTTTTTTAAATTTTGTATGAAGCGTAGACTTTGGTTCAATGAACAGGCTCCTCAGACATGATCTGGAATGCAAACCGTACAAGAAAAAAACGGGTTCACGGGTTGACAAAGCGTCAAAAGTAAGCCAGGGTTCAAAAAAGCAGAAATCTTTTGGTTTGGCACGGTGACTGCGAGATTTTATTATAAGATGAAAAGCTCTTCCTCCTTCAGTACAGTCATAATCAACAAAATGATCGTGTGTATGGCAAAAGTCTTTCCAATATTCCAAGAAAACTAGTTGTAGAACGCTATCAGGATGTATCGAAAATCATGGTATGGGGCACCGTTTCACGAATTAGAAAATTTCCCTTCTTTTATAGAACCTAACGTAAAAAGCAACACTGAAAAGTACATCGAGCAGGTTTCGAAGAATTATCTGCTTCCTCATGCCTCAACGCTGTATGGGAATACACCATATTGTTTCCAACAGGACTCAGCTGCAGCTCATCAGATTTCATCACAAGCGAATGGCCTGCGTTTTCACCGGACCTTTACCCACTTGACTACTTTGTTTGGGGTTATATGCTTCAACCTATAGGTCCTACGAAAGAGGATAGATTGGATCGATTCAAGAAATATTTAGTTGATACTTGGGACCAAATTCCTCAGAAAATCATTCGTGCCAGCTGCGATGGGTTCACAAAAATTTGCGCGAAATTGTCATTTACTTCTAATTATTTCTATAACATGTATCTTTTAAATGAAAAATAAATGCTATGATTTGGTTGATTTGTTTTGCTGTAATCCCATTTTGTTTTAGTGACTTCTATTGTGAGACACCTTGTATATACAAAAACCTCTTTTCATTTTCTTGTAAATAGAGTCCACCTTATACCATACAAAAACAAAGTGCTTTTATGTCAGATTCGTTTCGTACAAAAACTACTACAAAATGTACCATCACAGATTCATTGCAGCAAGATAGGGTATGGGACGGGTTTTAAGCAGTTTATTCAGCACATGGGGCATGTGATGAAGCTGTATGTAATCTAGTATTAAACTGCCAATATCTAGACGTTAATTTCTCTGCTTACTTCTGATCTATCGGAATATACCTTCAAAAACGAGCAATAGATTAGGACTAAAGTTGTTTAGGATTCGGATTAGGATCAGGAATAATGTTTTCTTCAGCTTAAAAATCTGCACATAAACTAACAATATTGTAAGAGTGCGATTCCATGCATGTGTGCGAAGGCGAAATGAAATAGACCAGTTCACGATTTGCTGCAAACGTCAATTTCCTCAAACCACTCCTTCGTTTTACCCATCCGCTCTCGAAAACAATCAACCAAAACATATCGATTGCTATGATCACAAACTCGTCTACTAGCACGTTATGAGACAGACGTACATGACGAAAATTTTAATTTGTCATTGATCTTTAGATTGGCAAGGTGTATTTCTTATTTCTCAGGCAAATGTTAGACAAAGCGACTGTGACGATAAACGTGATGCTTCTTATAAAAACAAACAAATGTAAGAGACAACAGGCTTCACGTTACAATCAGGGTTCCCACACTATTTTCTGTTCCCATCTTTAATTTTTGCCAATAAAAAACCTTGTTTATCTGTGTTTAAATGCTGAAAATCTTGGCAAAAATCTTTGATTCAAGCTTTGTGTTGTGGAAGTAGAATTGAAACTTTCCAGATGCCTGAATGCACTTCATTTTTATAACTGCTATTGAGTTGAATGCGATATAAAACGGATGTATACTCATCAGATCACAGTTTTATGTTTATTTGAGGATACAAAATCGTCTTTTCAATAAGGCTTAAGTGTATTTATAGGTTTCTCTACATCACACTATAGCAAACTGGATATTATAGAAAAAAAAAAAACTTAGGAAATTAGAAGTAAAAACTTAGTAGAAGGTTCACAATGAAATCTCTTAGCAAGGGAAATGCCTGCTTCCCATCTGATCGTTTGAAACCCATCCGTTTTCTCCAATAATTTTCCAAGTCATCCGATTCTTCCACCTTGATGTTCTCGCAGATAATTGCCATCATCAGCTCACGAATCTTATTTTCGATGGCCTGTTCCTCAACGCTTTCATAGAAGATCGGATTACTTAATACTCGATGCAGTAGTCAGAACTGGATCGTTCAGATCAATGCGCAAAGTGATTTTTTTAATCAACTCGATGTAGAAAGCAGAGCACATCAAGTAGAAAGCCTCTTCATTCATTTTTTTTTCTCATGTAATACATTGTCTAAATTTTCTGGTTCATGCGGAAGTTTGTCACAATTGCAACAAAACAGCAGTCGGCACAGATGTAATTTTCAGTTTATATTATAATATCCCTTGACTACATATATTAGCATACAGGACATTGTTTATTCATAACCATTATCAATCTTCCTTATCATTTTGATCATTACTAGTGTTTTCAGGATTTATATTTTAACATATATTTTTTTATAACTTCACCAAATAGGTTATATATACTTTTAATTATTATGTCTTATACGTCCAATTATCATTATGATTTAGAAGTATCTAGTGCCTTGAATAAAAGAAGCTGCAACGGAATCTATGGTAGGTTTTTGCACTTATTACCTAATGTATTTTTCAATTCCGGTTTGCAAATGGATCTTTTCCAAATTTTAGCTTTTAGCCATTCGGATTGTGTCTGATGTTACAGTTCAATTTTTACATCAGAAACACCGAATCCGTCCGGTGTTTTGAGTTATCATACTCACAAATATTTGCAAGGAGAACCAAATTCTCTTAGAGAAACATTGAGACAAACACCTCTCCAGAGGAAACCTTGACAATTATTAAAGTATTTTCTGAACTAAATGTAAGAATTCCTGCAGGATTTTCAGACAAATAGCTCTATAAATCCCCTTGCGGAAATTTTATAACTAGGAATTTCTTTGATTTTTCCAATAAATCAGGATTTTCTCCGCGAATTACTTCAGGAATTATCTTAAGTTCTCTGTATAGTTCTTTCAGGTGTCCTCTAGAGATTCCTTCAGAATCACAAAATTTAACAAGTTCAGGGATTCCTTAAAAAATAAATCATCACAAGGATGTTTTGAAAAACTGCCGATGATATGCTAGGAGAAACTCCTGGAAGAATCCTTTGAGGAATGCCTACAAACTTCTGAAGAGTACCTATACATAGAAACGCCAGAAGGAATATCTCAAGGAAGGTCTGACAACTTTTTATAAAATATTTGGGAAATTCTATAGAAAAATCTTGAGAGATTTTCCCAAAAAATTTATGGAGAAATTTTTTTGGGACACACACACACACTGGTTTTCAGACTGTCACCAGTCACTGTTGTGTTAGCAGGGGCTGAATAGCCAACAACAAAATGGATATAGTTTTTGGCTCACGAAGTACCAGCACATCGGTCCCAAGCTTAATGAATCGACGCGTAAATTCAATTAACATCGAAGAACCTTTTATAAGTTCTGTCAAATTAATACAGCGAATCAAAATAAAAATAAAGATTCTTCTACATAATCGTGGAAGAATGTATTGCAAGGTGCAAGATGTCACTTGAGACCAAGGGATTTAACAATAGTGTGCCAATTTTAAATCGGTAATTACATATGGGTTTCCTTTGCTTCATGGGCCTAAAACAACGGAAGTAGAATTGATAAAAAGTTTTAAAAATTTAGGGTTTTTAAATGGATAAACAATTGTCAAAAATATTAAAAATCTAGGCTAATTTCAAAAATCAGTAATCTTTACACACAGATATTTGTATGAAAAATATGTAAAAAAATCTTTGCCAAACTAGATAAATCTGTGCATGTGGCAACTCTGGTTACAATACCAGTGGGCTATATCTATGGTTAACAAAGAAGAGAGGAAGCATGGGCTCTCTTAAAAGTAATAATGATGCCATAGCTGCTGCTCAAAAGTGACGCGCTATTGGATTGTTCCGAAACATATTTTTTTATTGCATATGATAGTGCCAGATGATGGAAAATAAAATCATTAGCATAGATCAACCTCAAATGACTAGAAACATGAAATAAATAGTGATTTAAGATCATCTAAATATGAAATAAATTCAACTCAATGTTCAACATCACATTCTGGCAACAAGTCTAGAATGAGAAGGAGCTGATGGAGACATTCCCTCCGGTACACGCGAACAAATGCAAGATACACAAATTCAAAATTTGAACGAACTTCTTTGGCAGGTAGGAAACTGATCCTTTTCTAGATGATGTATTTTAAATCTTCAAAATTACAGTAATAAATTAGTAATCAATCATAATTTATGCATCGAACCATTAGCCCGATAGAGTTTTTGTTTGCAAAATTAAAAGTGAAATAATTTGGAAATGTAGGAGTTTTAGACCTATTTCCTGATTAAAACAATAGATAATCATTGATTATTTATGACTACTTTTCATAATTCTAATAACCTAGATTACTTTCTATTTGATGATTACTAGAGTAATCCTGGATTACTCCGCATTTCAAAACTTCTTGGTCACCCCTTTCGTTACCAGATCAAAAATTCAGAGAATAAAACGTCATATTTCCAGCCTCTGTATTAGATTACTAATACTCCCGAGACACAAGAAAACATTCAAACAATTATAAATCACAACCAGATCTACCGCATTATATTAGCTTCCTCAACCCAACCGGTCTACCCGCTTCCCAATATAATCAGCAAGCATTCCATTTTCGTGTGCTTTTGTCAAACGAATCGTATCGTTTCAAATTTCGGAAACCGCCGGCACGCGCCCAAAGTACTCACAGCACCGGAAATAATAACCATCCAAATAAACCGTATCCAACTGCCCCACACCGGCACGAGACGCGCATATTTAATTGCAAGCCAATCCAATACCAACGTTAAAGGGAAACTTACTTGAGCAGAACGCCACTGAATGCCATCCCAATGGGGACGCCCAGCGAGAAGCACAGGTTAACGATACCGATGCGCAGTGTCCGCTCCTCCGTGGTTGTCACGTCCGCAATGTAGCTGAACACACCCATGAACATCGTGAACCAACCGCCGGTGAGAGCGGGAAACAAGGCTTCAGTGACTGCCGCCGCCTCCATGGGAAGCCATTCGAAGTAGGTGCACAGGATGAGGCCAACGGCCGTTGTAAATTCACCAATGATCGGAATCAGAATGCACGGTTTTCGACGTCCGTGGCGATCGCTCCAGGCGCCCCAGAACAGAATCAGCAGACAGGGCAGGGAACTTTGCAGAACGGTTTTCCAACCGGCCATCCGAGCTACCATCTGCTGGACAACGGCTTCTTCTCTGCAGATAGAAATACTAGAGTTACCAAAAGTTCTGGAATGGTTAAAGTGGAATAAACTTACACAGTATAGTTGGCCGTATCCCTCCTAGTAAGAGCATCGCAAACCACATCCCCATAGTTGAGATTCACGCGACAGGCTTTCTCCAGATTGAGATTCTGTGTGGCGAGCCCGGCGAGCACGCTGGGCATTATGTAGCAGGCCACGATGGGTTCCACCGTGATATTCCTCTTAAAGTAACGAAACTTATCCATTATTGTACTTTTCTTCTTTGGTTTCGATTGCTGCTGCTCGGGAATGTCTTGCTCTTGTTTTTCCAGCTGCAGCTGCTGCTGCGGCAGCTGTTTGCCCTTCGAATTTTCATCACTCATTTTATAGCCTCGTGAGAAATGCTATCGGAAAGCAATCTCACCGTTTCACGTTCATAGGTGTACGTAGCGTGCGTGATTCAGTTTACAGCAACCAGCCAACTGTGGAAATGAGGCTCATTAGAATTAAGTCTGTGATCTGTGTTCCTGAATTCGTCACACTTGCGGGGGGTGGGTGCTTTATAAATGGGCGACAACAAATGCATTTAGATTACAAAAACGTGATGAATGGGGGGTGGGATGGATTGGCATTATATATACAAAATATTTAGTTGTTAATTGTAATTTAAGGGTTGTATTGTGGATTGCGAGTTTCTTAAATAAGGCTGAGAGCAAAGAAAAAATATCTATGCCTCGGCCGGGAATCGAACCCGGGCCGCCCGCGTGGCAGGCGAGCATTCTACCACTGAACCACCGATGCTTGCATAAATAATCCACACTAACGCTAAAGCAACCATGAATGAATCAAAACAGTTCAACAATTATGACCAAAGGTGCTTATCATTCCTCAAGTTAGCACCTATATAATCAGTTTATGACGAACATCATATTCGTTTATTATCCTCGTACCAAACATTCCTTCCGAACACACTTCCAACCTAATCATTTTATAAACAAATAATTGTCGTTTGTCACACAAGAAGAACGAATTCGCCAACATTCACATGTTCAATCACATATTCATGAGCCATGACACGAGCAAAGCGACAATAGAAACGAAAAACGTGTGCTGCTTGGATATTGAAGATCGCAAGATTTGCCGGTGCTAAATGGACCGGCATTGGGCCACATTGGTGAAAGGTTGCTATTTTTATAACCGGTACCATTTGCTTGAAGTAGTTGCGGATAGAACCAAAAAGAAGACGCTAATCACGATTATGATGTTGCTATAGAAAAAGTGAAGGTGCTTCAGGAAGTTGGTGCTGTTGGGGGGAATGCGCGGTGTTGTATCTTCTACTGCACCGCACAACGGGTCAGCTTGGGCGAATGGATTGGACAAAATCTTGGATTTTAATTTGCATGGTTTAATCCAAGCCGGAGCGGGTCATGAAAGATTATGATTTTCTTTTAATTGATTTTACCTGGAAAGGATCCATACTTTTGGTTCGGCATTCTCGCCTTACCAGTATAGGAAAGCATTTTATGAGTGGCCCCAACAGCATCCTCATAAGTTTTCCTTAAGTCGGCTCTCAAGTGTAACTTAATTTCATGTTTAACGTAGGACTACGTTTCTCTTGTCTGAACCGGGTGTCATTTCAAAATTTTGAAAAAATGAGAGCGTTACGCAAAAGTGAATGTTTTTGGAACGCTAATAACTCTCGTCCGACTCAACAGAATGACTTCAGTTAAACACCATTTGATCAGAAAACCGTAAAATTTTTTAGTATTAACAAAAGTAGTTCATTTTCAAACTTAAAAATGACTTACTTTGGCTCCCATACAATTTTGCATTTGAGCAGGTTGAAAATAAGGGTTTCCCTTTTCGAGTCCTCAAAAGCGGGTAACAAATGATTGAAATTGTATTCTTTTTTGTATTTCATTATGTTTTATTCCATGTATAATCGAAAAATAGCCACTCAGCTGCAAAATTATATTGCTCTGTTGTCGGTGTCTGATTGTTTCCTCACGATTGCGCGTCAGGGTCGCATATAAGTGCCTGCGTTTGCTCATCTACAAACCATAAAGAAGCGCTGCAAAGTTTTCCAAGTGTCATCCGAGTAGGAGGCATCCGCTTCCGAAGCCATACCGCAAACGGGAACCAACCCGCGGAAAACGTTGTGACAACTAGACCTTATGTGACGAATGAGCAGTATGTAGAAGGCACGGGTCAAAGTAAAATAATTCAAAAAATAAATTAACCAACATGATGTGTGTGTGTGTGTGTGTGTGTGTGTGTGTGTGTGTGTGTGTGTGTGTGTGTGTGTGTGTGTGTGTGTGTGTGTGTTTGTGTGTGTTTGTGTGTGTTTGCAACCAATCTCCCACTGACCGGCAGTGCTTTTATGGAAGAAACTTGTCTGAATCGAAAATGAACATTCTTGATCCTGGCGTCTATAAAGTTAATTTATATTTTTTGATAATATAAAACGACAATAATATAAACATTGGTGAGTTCCTTTTCTGATGTTGGAAAGTTCGTCCGGATGCGGGAACGAGGCACTAAAAAACAAACAAAAAATGGGAAAAAACTACCGACGCACAATCTTTCTAAAGAAACACGACCATAACACACTAAGAGAGGAAATCCATACACCACGTCCTACGCAAATTGCTCGAAAAACTATAATTTCACTATTCACTTTAGTTGAAAAAAGGAATAATTTTTAATTTAATTTCCGCGAAAATAACGCAGCAAAAGCAAAACACGTCATTTTTAAAGCACGACTTGCTGCGATCTCTCAAATATTAACCAACTTGATATATGTAAAAATTATTCATTATGATTTATTAGTTGTTATGATATGTAGAAATTAGTTGTTACTATAATTACTATACACCACGATGGTCCTACGAGATCATCGCGGTTATATCCCTGATATAACCCAGTTCTAATTTTATTCATGGAATCAGAAACGGATTTGTTTCCGTGTAGGACTGAACTAACAAACGTAAACAAGGTCTCTTTCAGTAAATATCCCGTGACACAAAGTGTACTCATGTAAGTCACCAATTCTATCGGATAAACAGACTCTTCCTCTTCAAAATGACATGGTGAATTAATGAGGTGAGTTCTCAATGTCGTAAATTCGCCGATAAAGCCATTGCTTACGATTTTTACAATGAAAATCAAGCATCACACTTTGGGAGTGGCCCCATCATCCAGAACCTTAGCACTTTCATGCAAACTAAGGCCAACAATACAAGAAATAACGTTTCCCCTACATGAATCTTACTTCCCCTATTTGTTTACAAAATCAAAATACAAAATGGTACAACAATAAATAACAGACTTTTAGCCATTTCAGAGTTAAAATCATCAAACACTGAAGACTAAAATACACACTTAGAAATTATGAATTTTACACGAGACCTAATCCATGTTTGTAAATAGTCCGGGAGCGTAAAGTCGGGGAATGTAATAGTCGGGGAACGTAAAGAAAGATTTCGTGTAAAATTATGTCTCTGAAACTGAAACATACGCAATTCGACAAAAGATGTGTCTGGTTGAATTTATTCTTCAACTCTTTCAACACATTCTTATGCGCTAACGGACGCTTGTATGTGTCGGTCTCAGGGACAGAAATTACACTGAGATTTTGGTAGTGTGTAGTTGCATTTTACATATTTAAACATTCTTATACATTTCATTGTTTTCATTCTTATACATTTTCATGTTTATACATATTATTAAATGGATACATACGTGTCTTTACAAAAAATGCAAATACAGGAAAATGGGAGGGACCATAAGGACACCCGATTGAAGCACTCAGGATGACAAGAGTGGAAATTGCCATTGCCATTGCTAACAGTTTGTGAATATGAACTTTATTTTTCAAAAAATCATAACATGTAAACGATTATTCCGATCAAAATGTCGTTTGAGAAGAAGTTGTAGGTCATTAAATGTCCTTCAATAAAAAAAAACACTAGAACTAAAAAAACATAAAACATTGTTTTTTTCTAAGGCGCGTCGGGTAAGCCTGACTGCGTGTCTGAGAAAAAAATTGCCTGTTTTTTAATAATCAATTATAAAAATATATTTTGTTGTGGACATCACGACTAACAATCATAATGGGCCAAAAATATTGAAAAACATAAATTTCTGTCATTAAAATTCGCAATAACTTCAGAACGGCCAGGCTAACGCAAAATATTTCGATATGCTTTTTAATTAAAAATGATGCAAAAAATCTATTTTTGGTATATTTAAATAAGAAAATTATCATTTTCAGCATTTTCAAAAAAATCATGTATAGGGTAGGTAACGACTTAAGCACCCCGAGACCCTATTCCAAGCACGGGTTTAACGTTAACCTACTAATCCAGGTTGTGAAGCACCATACTGCACCATACTCCATCTAGTGAAGCACCATACTGCAAAAAATGAGCGTTGTAGGTTAACGTTAAACCCGTGCTTGGAATAGGGTCTCGGGGTGCTTAAGTCGTTACCTACCCTATTTAAAAACAAAAAATTAAAAAAATGAAAGTGGTGATCATCTCAAATTCTTCACCAGCTAATAAAATCCACATTTGCCCTTATAGAAAATTAGTCCAAGATAATTTTGAATTTTCTTTATGGAAAACGTAATTTTGGGTAGAAACCAACATATGGCTGCTATTCTGGCTGGAAATGCTCGTAACCAAAAGCTACTTAAATAAAATTAAGCGATGAAGAACAAAATACACGGCCATTTAACAAGTATGAACAATACAAAATACTGTTTCAATATCATTTTGATTGATTAAACACTTATATTATATACAATCACGTTCAAACCATCGAAAACTAGTGTAAAATTATTAAAAGAAAAGTCACCCTTTTGTTTTTCGACCTTTTGTCATACAATCGCCTGCTGTTCTGCAGCATAGAGGTGATTAATATTTCCTCCAAGATTTTTTTCTGGTTTAAGAGATTTGTGGCTTAAAAATTTTTAAGTGTTAATGCAACTAGGTAAAAAAAATCAGAAATGTTTGAGTTCAAGCAAATTTCACCTTAAATAAACAATTTTTTGAAATAAAGGGCGATACGGTCTAAATTTGGTCAATATCAACTTGACGTATTTCTTTCAATTTTGCATTTAAAAAACCTGAACACCCCTCATTTTGAAGGTGTGTGTGTGTAGAATGTTGCTCCTATTTTGATTTTGGAATTCACTCTTCAGTTGTCAAAATGCCGTCCAAGCAAGAAGAGCAGCGTATCAAAATTTTGCTCGCGCATCGCGAAAATCCGAGCTACTCGCACGCAAAGTTGGCAAAATCGCTAAAAGTTGCCAAATCAACCGTTACAAATGTAATTAAAGTGTTTGAGGAACATTTGTCGACAGCCAGGAAGTCTGGATCGGGGGGAAATCGAAAACCGGAAGCCGCTGAGACGACAAAGAGATTGCCGGTAGTTTCAAGCGAAACCCTAACCTATCTCTCCGAGATGCCGCAAATAAGCTGGGTGTATCGTCTACAACCGTGCATCGAGCAAAAAACGAGCCGGACTATCGACTTACAAGAAGGTAGTGACTCCAAATCGCGATGATAAACAAAATACGACGGCCAAAGCGCGATCCCGGAGGCTGTACACGACGATGCTGACGAAGTTTGACTGCGTGGTAATGAACGACGAAACCTACGTCAAAGCCGACTACAAGCAGCTTGCGGGACAGGAGTTTTATACGGCAAAAGGAAGGGGAAAGGTAGCAGATATTTTCAAGCCCACGAAACTGTCAAAGTTCGCAAAGAAATATCTGGTTTGGCAAGCCATCTGTACCTGTGGCTTGAAAAGCAGCATTTTCATAGCTTCCGGGACTGTCAACCAAGAAATTAACGTGAAAGAGTGTTTGAACAAACGTCTGCTACCTTTCCTGAAGAAACACGGTTGTTCCGTACTGTTTTGGCCGGATTTGGCATCTTGCCATTACGGTAAAAAGACCATGGAGTGGTACGCCGCCAACAATGTGCAGGTGGTTCCCAAGGACAAGAACCCTCCCAACACGCCAGAGCTCCGCCCAATTGAGAAATACTGGGCTATTGTCAAGCGGAACCTAAAGAAGACCAAAAAAACTGCTAAGGACGAGCAGCAGTTCAAGGCAAACTGGCTTTCTGCGGCGAAGAAGGTGGACAAGGTGGCTGTACAAAATCTGATGGCAGGGGTCAAGCGTAAGGCCCGACAATTCGGATTTGGAAAAGCGGAAGCCTAACTGAATATTTTTCCTGAATTTTATACTAATTGAACTTGTAAAAGAAATTTAATTTGATTTTTTAAATAAACGATTTCAGCGATTTACACGCGTTTTCCCTTGACCAAATTTTGACCGTATCACCCTTTAGGCTTAGTTTTGACATTATAGATAAAGCAGACTTGTAGCCAAAATCGATCTTATTGTTTCTATTACCTTTATTTAACGAACATGCAAAAGCAACATAGGACAAATAAGCGGTGAGTGGCTGCACTCTGCAACCCCCAAAATAGCGACCACTCATCAGATAGATAATAATGATGATTAACCACCCGTTCCTACTCTTGCCTACATTTTTCTGCTAGTCATTGTGTGTGAGAGATTGCAAATTGCATTCAACTCCACATGATTGTTGACATTGTTTGTGGCCAAACTCACTTCTCCAAAAAAAAAAAGTCGTGTTAGAACACCTGATGCACACTTTTTCTGTTTGCCAAATTCAAAACCTAGCAATCAATCCGGTAAGTAGAATCATTATTACAAGCACTTTTTCGATCTTCATAATTTAAGCACAGTCACGGTGAGATGGTGACGAAATAGGAATATAACGGTACCTGTGCATATTCTGTAAAAAAAAATGATTATATTTTTGCACTTGACACGATTTGCATATTTCCATACACAAAAGAAAGCAAACATTGATCTTGAACGTAATTATCTTAAAGTATGAACCCAAATCGCTTTCGATTTCTACTAATATAAGCGCTCGTGACAGCCATCGTCGATCTTGTGGCTAGACCCTGACCGTTATGATTGGATCTTGTGGCGGTCGGCGCGTGAAATCAACTAAACATTATTGCCATTGTAGCTGAACACAATTCTGTTCTGCTACAGCAAAAATTGGGCTGGATGCGCATTAGTGAACAGTCCGGCAATGGCCAACGGCACCCAACAAATGCCACCAGTTCGAGCTATCATTCAACGGAATGCACAAATCGTTTTGTCCGCCGACTGACAGGCCGATGTTAAGCGATTGCACAATTGCTGAAGGTTGCATTGTTGCTGTCAACAGAGAACAGAGATACATCCCCACATGCTGCTGTCTCAGGTGATGCCGAAGCCCAAAGCTGTAGATCTACAAAAAGTACAAACATGAACTATACCTACATATATGCAGCATAGACTCCGGTACGGTGAATACAATGCATCTTTTTTTTTCGGAAGCCAACTAATCGGTATGAGCTCTCCGATGGGTAAATGCTAAACTGTGGATTAAGATTAATTGAATGAAATTGCTCCGAATTACAGAAACGATGATCCATAATTGAATTTGTTGGTTGTGTAAAAAACTAGACTACAATCACTCGCTTAATAGGACCAGCGCAATAATACTTGACTTACTGACCTTGAAAACGAATGTATGTAAACAAGATTCAGTGCGAATGATAGGGAGACAGATTCCTTGACGGGTTGTCCTGCCTGATATATCCAGATCAATGTTCCGGTGTTTACGGAAGTGCGACCCGTTCTTCCCAGCTGCCGTATTTGAAAGCTTAAACGCGACATGTTTTGGATGCTTATGATGCGATTATTTGCTTTGAAAGCCGTTGAATGGAATATTAATTGATTTATGCTTTAATGTTTCGATAGCTTGTGATGTCGAAATGTGATAAGAGTGTATTGTTTACCTTCTTGACATAGGGCGGCTGGCCTCGAATTTCTAAAAGGTTCACTGACTGCCCAATTGCGCAGGTAGGTTTGTTCTCTAAGAACAGCGATTGAAATTTGTAAGCTAATGGGTATGATTCGCAGTCCGATGGAGGTCATCTGTGCTTAACTCAGAATATTACTATATTTTGTTTATACAGTGATAAAGTGTCAAACTCGTTGCTAATGCAAACTTGTATTCAAATAGAAGTTTATGCAACAATTTTTTAAAGCTAGATTTTTTCAACATTTATCCAACGCTGTTTTTTTCAAATTGGATAACTGACACGTCAAATCAGTAAATTACAAATCTTTGGTACATGAGATTTGGTCGAAACTTTACAATCGTGTTTAATATAATGGCTGGCCCACAATTGATACGTTGCGGATGCATTTGCGTGAATTTGTCAGTTTTCCCATAGGTTTCCTGTCAAATTAACGCAAACGCATCCGCAACGTATCAATTGTGGGTCAGCCTTAATAGTATAAGCACAGAGAACAGACATTGATGTCAATACACCTTTTCTTGGAAAACTTGTGTAAAAGTAAATATGAGCAGCCGGTGTAAAAAGCAAGTGCAGAGAAAAACAAACAAAACTTTTCAGGTTTTGTGCTAGGCTTTTTATTAACATTGACAATGACAGTTACCGCACAACTGCAGCACCGCCTGCATAACGACATACATTTGAAATGTCAGTTTAAAGTTTTACCCAAGTAGCAGACCGAAGATGAACGTCTGTTCTCTGTGGTATAAGTGTTTTGGCATGAGGAACGGTTGTTTTGCAGTGAGAGTAACATTTGAAAAGGGCTCATGTGATACAACAGTTTTAGGAAAACAGTAACTCGGAAATAGATCATTGCACGGAATCTATTAACCTCACTTTTTTGACAGTTCAGGGAGCTTGTGTACAAGGTGTTAGAATTAGAAGCACTCAAACGAAATTTTTCATTGACTTTTTTCCGGATTCTCTACTATTAGCTCCAGGAAATGATGTAAAAATAAGCACTGGTGTCTGTTTCCGGCAAGTTTACTTCAATCGTAATATATTCTGAGCACAAAATCTCAAACCGATCTTACCGAAAATATTCTAAGTCCACGTAAACAAGCTCCCTGAACTGTCAAAACTGCATTGATGACGCCTTCGTGCAATGATCTATGATCTATAGATCGTTTGGTGTCGTTTCAGGTCAAAAAAACACACTGAAAAAAAAAATTGTTGCATGAAAAAATAATAATTAAAACTTAAAATTCGAATTCCAAAAATATGTTATTATTCAAATTAAGACGGTAATTTTTTAACAGAAACAACAAGGACAACATGGACAAAACAAATTTAAAAAAGGTTTCCAAATAACAAATTTTGGAAGATTTTCATCAAATCATTTTATGTTTTTTCACGCCACAACATAATTTTTCATCAAACTTTTAATTGAAATGCTTATGAGCATGATCATGAGCATGATTGACCGCCCAAGGTTGCTACTCCGTTATTGCCCGATCTGCTGTAATTACACACACAAAGAATAATGATTATTAAAATTAAAAAAAACCATTGCCAAAATTTTAAAGTTGCGTTGGTTCTTTTTCGTAGAAAGCGGTTTGCTTTCAAAACAAAAACCTTCAAACCGTCAATTCAAAATTTTCCTCCTCTGTACATTTAAAGTTGTAGTTTTCAAAACAAATTGTAGAACTGTCAAATCGAAACCGTGGCATCGTTAAAAATGAAAACAAGTTATTTTAATACCAAAATGAACTTTCAACCAGAAAGTGTCGTGCATTTAAAATAAAAGTATGCTGTTTGAATTGAAATAAAAATTATTTTTTACATAAAAAGATTTTTTCTTCAAATCAATCTTTATAACTTTCAACCCTGCCCTTCGGTTCAGAAAGGGGTATGGGCGCGTTCTGTCGAGTTGGTCGCGGCAGATATCATGTGTGAATCGGCTGCCCCATCAACGTTCAAAAGTGCCTGAACCAAATGGACAGCTTGTAATGATCACTTAGCGAAGATGCGATGGGGGATCGTTACCTGTTATGATCTCTCCTTATGTATCCCGTCGAACCATTCTGAACGGCCGTTGTGAGAATATCACCATGAAAATCTCACATGCGCATAGCGTGTTACCAATCACTAATCCCTTTTCCTTTCTATTCTCTTCCCTATTCTATGAACACGAGCAATATCCTTATCGTCATCCTAAAGTCAACTCTTCGAATGCAGTAACATCGAGACAACACAGAGCAATAAAGAACGGTATAAACCCTAACCAATTTTACTTTCAGACAAATTTTCTAGCACAAAGGTAAGTAATCAACATTACACCATTACAAAATATACTGAATATCATCATATCGACATAATATACAGCGGGGAAAGAGGGAGGGACCATCAGGGCATCAGGGCACCCAAGTGAAACGATTTAGGATAGGGAGCTTGTGGGACTGCCTCCCCTCCCCTATTGTTAACATTTCGTGGAACGAGGGCGGGCTCTTCGACCCCATCTATTGGGTTTATTCTGTCAATCGAGGGCTCGACTCTAATATGTGTGACTCTGTATGTGTGAACTTGCTTTTGGAAGGAGATTCTCTTCCCTTTATTCGCGGGTTTCGCGTAAGTGTCTCTGCTTACGGAGCCCGCGCAAACGTTTTCGGCCCTTCATACAGGAGCTTGAAGATCACAAACAACAGTAGAATCCTGATCAAATCGTTTTCCAGATTATTCCACTGCTATGGAAAGTTGCCTTGCTACAATAGATGGTAGTATTTCATCATCATCATCATATGGAGACATTGTTTATTCATAGCTAATTCTGTATATTTCATTACATTTATTACGCCAGAGAAGGTAAATTTCTCTCAGGTACCATACAGTTTAGGAGAGGAGGTCTTGCGGTTATAGGATGATCATCGGCTGGTAGCAGCAGTAAGAATGGGGATCAATTTTCAGCTGTATCTAGCACCGTCGGAGTGGCCTTCTCGAAAGTAGCAATGGATGTATATATAGATATATAGATGTGTAGATACTAAAGTATGTGTTATTATATGATGCATGTTTTTTACAAGCTCTAGCATATTTTTATTAATAGAAATGTTGACGACTCTCTCGACCACTCAACCTTTAATTCCTTCATTACATATTTTCCATTAAATGGCGTAATACAGTACCTTAACATTTCAGTACACGATCATCAACTACTATTTGAGCGGTTCAGCGGAACACAGCTGTTCATCGTTCGTAATTGCATATCATAAATATATTATTAGCCAAAAAGTAATAAAATAGTTAATAAAATTTTAATTGCTTCAGATTGGTGATCCGGCCGGTATAATTATTTACTATTACATTATATCAAATAATAATCAAAACTAATAAATGCTCTTCATTCCAGAAGGTTACATATCTATATGTCATGATTAAATACGTAATAATATAATATTATGGTTTTATATACAATTGAATGCTTTATTGATATTTATACCTCAATGAATAACAAGATGACCTTCACATTCAGAGATACAGTCACCTATCAGTGATACAAAGTTGGTACGAAGCTGCATATTATTATTACTGCCTTAATATTATTATTTCAGCAGGTTAATTAATTTAGTTTAACCATGGTTTATCATAGGCTCGTGAGACTCCCAACTATTACATAATTTAACTAAATATGCACATATAATTTTTTGCTCTACTACTTATATTCATATATAACATATTATTATTCTACGCTACATCTATATTTATATAAATATAATAAATACTGGGTTGGGAGGGAGCACCGAAGGGTATCATTCAAGCTGAAACTGGACGATGGTTTGATTGACTGCCTGAGTCTAGGAGAGGAACAAACGGTATCATTTCTTATCCTACCGATTCGAGTGTGGTGCTGCGAAGGTCTACTCCAACAGTTTCAGGAGAGTGACTGCGCCCTTCTTAACAAGCCATCCTGTAGAAAAGCTTAATGAGTGTTGCGAGGTGTGTTATTCGATTTGTTGGATCATATCGTTGGAAGGAGATTCTTAATTTCCCGTGGATTTCGTGTAAGTGTCTCTGCTTACGGGTCCACCCTCCGTTTTGGCCCTTCATACAGCGATAGTGCGCGAATTCAGATCGGTGGCCCAATTTGATCTTGCTATTAAGTTGGAGCTGCATCCAAGCCAAGGAGGCTAGAGGGGATGGTATGGCTACCATACATACATACAAATCAGTCTTTATAACTTTCAAAGAGAAAGCTATTTGTTTGGAAATCAGTTGATTTAAAAATGAGATATAATTAATAAAACATTTTTCTCGTTTTGAAAATAAATCTTTATAGTCAATGAATCAACTAAGAGTTTGGATCGGATTCAGGCTCCGGGACCGAGTCCGGGACCCTATTCAAAGTACGGTTATTTTCTCCAGGATAGGGACACTCAATTTTTGTTCAGAATGTTTTTTTATTATTTCCATAACATCACCCACAATAAAATGCCACACAAACAGGTTACTGCCAAAAAGTAAAATATGTTTTACAAAACACGAACAATGTTACAACACTCGTATAGAAACCGGCGGGAGCAAAGATCTACCGAACAACGCAGTAGACGCGACCGCGGAAAACGATAGAGAAAAATTTCAAACGACGACGACTTGCCTTGTGTTGGTAAATTTGACAGTTTTACAAATTTTGTGGTGAAAGAAAACACTTTTAAATTTATACACAAAACCAAAAAAATACACTTTCAAATCAAACACATAACTTTCATCGTAGATAATTTTACTTTTAATTTAATGAAAAATAAACAGATGTAAAGCGCCAAACTTTTAATAAAACAATATTTCTTTTTTATGTGCACAGAGAACCAACAGATGATACTTGGGACTAGCATACATCATCAATGTGTAAGAACTGGTGATCCCAAACTAAGGCAATACCAGCGCCGGACCCGTCCGAATGCAGGTCAAGTAGGGAATGGGTAGGAATATGTTGACGTGATGGCTATTGGAAGCCGAGAACATGAGCATGAGAAATCACTGGGATGTTGGATAAAATGGTTGGGTTTGCAACAGGATCCGTTTTGGAAAACAGTGTGTGGAATTCAACTGACGTCGGCAGCGAATAAGATATTTTAATAAGTTCCCGGTTTATTCTCTGCACAGCGATGAACAGTAAAATTATTCATATTTTGGCACCGATTAAAACAAACAGTAGGGATGATGTTGGGGCCACTCACCAGTGTGGGTGATTTCTTAGAGTAGAATACAAAAATCGAGTTTGAGATCCGATTTACACCAACAGTAAGGATACTGTTGGGTAAGTGTGGGTGGTTAATTTGAGCACATTACCAAAAATACGCTAAAACACCGAGTTTGAGGACCGATTTAAACGAACAGTAAGGATGCTGTTGGGGCCACTCACAAGTGTGTGTGGTTTATTTCGGTAGAATCCAAAAATATGTTAAAACATCGAGTTTGAGGACCGATTTAAACCCACAGTAAGGATGCCGTTGGGGTCACTCACAAGTTTGGGTGGATTATTTCGGTACAATACAAACATATGTTAAAACAACGAGTTTGGGGCCTATTTAAACCAACAGTAAAGATGCTGTTGGGGTAACTCACAATAGTGAGTGGTTGTTTTTCAGTAGAATACAAAAATACGTCAAATCATCGAATTTGAGAACTGATTTAAACCAACAGTAAGGATGCTGTTGGGGACACTCACAAGTTTGTGTGGTATATTTCAGCAGCATACAAAAATACGTTAAAACATCGAGTTTGAGGACCGATTTGACCCAACAGTAAGGATGCTGTTCAGTAGAATACAAAAATATGTTAAAACAACGAGTTTGAGGTCCGATTTAAACCCACAGTAAGGATGCCGTTGGGGTCACTCACAAGTGTGTGTGGATTATTTCGGTACAATACAAAAATATGTTAAAACAACGAGTTTGAGAACCGAATAAAAAAATATGTAGAAACATCGAGTTTAAGTACCAATTTAAACCAACGGTAAGGATGCTGTTGGGGTCACTCACAAGTGTGAGTGGTTTATTTCGGTAGAATACAAAAATACGTCAAAACATCGAATTTGAGGACCGATTTAAACCCACAGTAAGGATGCTGTTGGGGACACTCACAAGTGTGGGTGGTTTATTTCAACAAATTTTTAATTGAAATGCTTATGCTAATAATCTCCCTAAAAGTAACCGTTTTCGGGATATTTTTAATTTAATTTTGTGAGTGCCTAAAAACAACATTATTGCTATTATGGGCGGATCTCACTAAAGATTTGAATCAATGAAGAAGAGCGGAATATCACAAGAACAGGTGGTTTACCTTGGAGTATCATTTCCGTAGAAGACAGTTTTGCAGCTATTATGTTTTTTTAGAAATAGTTACAAAGCAATGATATTTCTGGGTTCCTTAACTACATCTGTCAGTCAAATTATGTTGCAGAAAAGCGTTGCATAAAGCACTTTTCGAAACTCAAAATCAATGCATGAAGAAGTTTATACAACTGATTTTCTGGGGAGCAAAAGTAGGTAATTTTTCATGATCAATTTAATGGCCTCTCACCCCAATCGGTCTTGTACGAATTTCAGTAAGCACCGTTGGGATTTTCTGAGACTCTGATCACGTAAACCCCTTTGTCGGTTCGATATGTAGGCTCTGTCGCCCTGGCATGACGAATTAGCCTAAGACTGAAAGTCACGTAAATACGAAACAACAACAACAACATGTTCGATTTCTTGGAATAGATTTTGGATAAAGGGTGTATGGAATCAAATTGCGACACACAAAAATATTCGGAAAAATTCGCCCGTTCAACCAATCATCTTCATACTTCAGGGAGTAAAATCAAACATGTTTTAAATATTTTCCCATGTTTGTTTTTTTCAATTTGAATTCCATATCCAAATGCACAAACCTTCTTCTTTACACTACTCATAAGGTCCTGTACAACATTCGGACCAACGTTTTTTTGCATGGCAATCTATTTTTTCTTCATATCATCCTCTGATTTCACTTCCTCAGAATGCTTCTAAAGTGCCTGCTTCATGATGGCCCAGTACTTTTCAATTGGCCTCAGCTCCGGTGCATTCGGGGGGTTGAGATGCTTCGGCACGAAATTGACCTCCTTAGCCTTGTATCATTCCAAAACCTCTTTCGAGTAATGGCACGAGGCTAAATCCGGTCAGAAAATAGTAGGACCATCGTGTGACCTCAGAAAAGGAAGTAGACGCTTTTAGAGGCATTCCTTTAGGTACACCTGCCCATTGACCGCTCCAGTTGTCACGTATGGGGTGCTCCGCTTTCCACACGAGCAAATTGCTTGCCAAATGAGATATTTTTTGGCAAACTTTGACATCTTCTGCTTTCTAACGTCCTCAGGGACATCGAATTTATGATGAGCAGTGAAAAACTGGAGCCCGGAAGCTTCCGCAAGTCTACTTTTACAAACGTCTTATCATCCTTAACGAGGCAATGTGGTTTCGTTAACATCTAGGTGTGCTTCCGTGCACGTGTTTTACCTACCGTATTCTGCCGTTCATCGCGATTAGGCGCCTTTTGGACTTCATACGTGTGTGTTCCTTCACGTTTTATTTCGAATCTTGCACGGAAGTTTTGGTTACATTCAGTTTTTTCGCCAAATCTCGAACTGAACTGTTGGGATTCCTCTTGAAAGCTTGAACTACCCGCTAGTGATCCTTAACACTATACGGAGATCCATTTTTGCCACTTTTCTCTTTCCGATCGATGGTCAATCGTTCGTGGTACCGATATAAAACACGAGACACCGTAGGAAGTACCATGCCCAGCTTCCTGCTGATGGCACGATGAAAAAGATCCGGATTTTCGAGGTACGTGCGCAAAATTTCTTTGTGCCGATTCCACATCTGCTAGTGAAACTTACACAGTGTAAACAAATACACATTGAACTACTTCCACCCAAAATTTCAATAGAAAATACTCAACGGGTAAAAATTTACAGCCATTTAAAAGTGGTGCAATTTGATTCCGTACAACCTTTTATATACAAAACCTCATAGAGGGTCCATAGAGAAAACCACACTGGTAAAAATCCACACATATTTATTGGCAAAAATCCATGTATAATTCCATATAAAATTCATTTGTTCACACATAAACAGATCCCTCTGAGATACACATATGAATATTATGTGCCAAATGAAAAGCATGTGTGGCCACACATAGTGGTTATTCGTACACATAGAAAGTATGTGTGGTTACAAATAGATGTCATTTGTTGATCAAATTGCAAAAAATCATGAGTGGGACACATAGATATTATCATTACTTTTTTGTCAGTGCAAGGGCACTTGGTTGAATAAAGCGCAAGTAGAATAAATCGAACAAGAAAAAACTTAGCAAAGATGTTTTATTTGATACTCAGACAATGTCAAGCCGATTGTAAAGAAGACGGATTTTTGCCAAATTGCTTTGAGTGTTGCAATTTCATCGTTGACAGCCTTTACTAATCCGTGTCAATCAGGATACACTGACATTAATACGGAGGTCAAGTAGTTCCCATGACGAAGAAAAAAAGACACATTTTTCCATACAAAAACAAATTGAATAAATTTTACAAGTTTGAAAATAAAATATTCCAGTTTGAGTTATGCACAAATTTCTGCCGCATATCATCACAGAAACCATCGCCAAAAGGCAAAGTAAAATCTAAGGTACAAATTGTTCTGCACCGCTAGTTTGAAGAATAGACATTTGTTATCCGATGTAGTACTCTGAAAAACCATTTATGATATCCATGTTAGTTGAGCGGATGACGAAATCCCCTTCAGTTTTGTCTCTTCAAATTAGGATGGGCAACAATAAAAATTGCCAGTAGAAAAAACGACGTAAGTGTTTTGAACAATTAGAGTAGCTTGCTCAGAAATTTACCCAGTTTAGTGACATTCCACTATATGACCAACAAAAAATAAAATCTTTTACTACCAAGTTGCCTGGTGTCAAATGTAATATAAAATTCATTTTGACGCAGGAGGCTAACAACAGTAAGGTACATTTTTTTTGTTGATCATATGGTGGAATGTCACTTAAACTGGTGAAATTTCTGAGGCGAAGCTTCTCTATTGTTCAAGTGCCGTCGTTTTCTGCACAGCAAATTTGTGCCGGCTAATTTGAAGAGACAAAACTGAAGAGGTCGTCATCCCTCAACTGTATGGATATGTGGTCAGGTACATCGGATATTGGAAATGTATTCTTCAGGCTAGCGGTACAGAGCAATTAGACACTTTGCTGGCGATGATTTCTGTGATATGCGTAAGTGTGCTGCTCAAACTGGAATGACTATTTTCAAACTGTAAGGTATTCAATTTGTTTTGTAATGGAATTCGTCGTAAGTCCGTATTAATGTCAGTGTAATCTGATGACACTTGGATGTAAAGACTGTCAACGATGAATTGCAACATAAGCAATTTGGCAAAATCCGTCTTCTTTACAATCAGCTTGACATTGTCATGAGTATCAGATAAAACATCTGCTAAGTTTTCTTGTTCGATTCCCTACTGCTTGGCACTGATGAGATATGCCTGCACTGACAAAGTAAATGATATCTATGTGTCCCACTCTGATTTTTGCAATTTGATCGGCAAATGACATCTATTTAATAGCCACGTAAGCTCTATGTGTACGAATGAAACCGCTATGTATGTGTGCCACACATGCTTCATTTGTACATAATATTCATATGTCATATCTCGAGTTGAATATTTATGTGTGAGACAGATGGTACATGGAATTAATACATGGATTTTGCCGAATAGATAATGTGTGGATTTTACCGATGTGGTCTCCTCTATGGACCTACTATGAGTTTTAATATATAAATTTGTACCGGAATCAGATTGCGCCCTTTCGTGGCTGTAAATTTTGCCCGTTAGTAATTTTCTATTGAATTTTGGTGATAAGTTCAATGTATTTCTTGCATATTAGTTTCGCTGGCAGATCACCCAAGCTGCTGCCTCGAAATCCGGATCTTTCATCTCGGCAGGAAACTGGGCATCACTCCTGCGGTGTCTCGTGTTTTATATCGAGCCGCCTGTAATCGATCAGAAATCAAAGATGGGATCTCATATAGTATTGAGATCACTAGCGATAATTCAAGCTTTCAGAGAATCCCAACGATTCAGTTGAATTTGGCAAAAGAAGCAGATGTAACCAAACTTTCGTGCAAGATTCGAACGTGAAGGAACACACACGTATGAGAAATCAGAGCACCTAATCGCGATGAGCAACGAGCGTAAGGTAAACACGTACGCAGAAACACACCTAGATGTTAACGAAACCGATACCTCGTTAAGGATGATGAACGTTTGTAAAATAGACTTGGAAAGCTTCAGGCTCCAGTTTTCATATGCATCATTCATTCATCTAAATTCAGCGAAGTCTCAAGTTGCCAGAAATATCTCATTTGAAGCAAGCAATTGCTCGTGGCAGGCACACCACATGACAGCTAAGAGCAATCAATGGGCAGGTATTAACACTAAAGGAATGCCTCTAAAAGCGTCGGTTAGTCACGCGATAGTCCTACTGGCCTGCGGCCGGGTATCTCGTGCCGCATTACTCGAAGAGGCGCAAGTGAAGCTCTAGCTAGGAGGTCAATTTCGTATAATCTCAACCCCAGATACACGCGGAGCTGAAGGCCAACCCAAGTAAACAGATCATCATGAGCAGACACTAAACATTCTGAGTGAAAATCAGGATGATATGAAGAAGATTGCCATGCAAAAAGACGTTGGTCCAGATGTGCAAGGACCTTATAGTAAGTGTAAGAGGACGATACTTGTTGAATATGGAATTCAATTGAAAAGACAGAGCATGGAATATTTAAAACATCTGATTTACTCTAGTATGAAGATGGTGGTTGAACGAATTTTTCAGTGTACATTGATGTCACAATTCAGCGCCTTTGTAAAATCTGAAATCGAACAGCTGTAGTTGTTGTTTCTGTTACGTGACTCGATCTGAGGCAGTTTCGTCAATGCCAGCAAGTATCGGCACCTACGCGAGCTGTGGATAGGCAATTTGCGTCGTCAAGTCTCGAAAATTATCCCAACGTGCTACTGAAATTCGTACAGAACTGCATTGATCATGAAGAATTACCTACTTTGCTTCCCGAAAATCAGTTGTATAAACTCTTCATGCATTGATTGCGAAATTAGCAACCTTTTCTACAGCATATTAGACTGACAGATGTGGATGAGAACCTAATATCATTAACTGTAATATTTCCAAAAAATAATAGCTGCAAAACTGTATTCTAAGGAAGAAGTTAGTTGCTTCAATGATGTGTGGTAAAAAGAGAACAAGTAATAAATAAAATATTTTAACAGAAAATTAGTACAACATTACTGTTTAAAAGCAATGAATAATGTAAAATATAAAACTACAAGGAAGAACATCAATATCAATCATTTGAAATATAACATCGACCTGCTTTATACCTCAGAATGCTAGATTCTAATCTATAATTCTGAATAAATTTTTTATCAAAACAACTATTAGTACGCAAAGCTAAGGTCTGGAATATCAATCGACCTATTGGATAATATAGCAATGTCATTGTTTTTAGGCATCACAAATTAAATTAAAAGTATCGAAGAACTAGGAGATTAATAGCATAAACATTTCAATTAAAATTTGTTGAAATAAACCACCCGCACTTTAATGAGATGTCCCAACAGCATCACACATAATGAGTTCGTATCCTCAAATTCGATGATTTGACATATTTTAATATTCTACAATGGAAACCACTCCTTATGTGAGTGACAACCTTGTCACTTACCGTAGTTAAATTAATTATGGCGTGTTTCCTACATATTTTATTCGGTTCTCAAACTCGTTGTTTTAACATGACGCATGTGTACCCGAATAATCACGCACTGAGTGACAACGGCAACGCTGTGAGTTTAAATCG